>CAUYQV010114757.1:0-33460 GCA_963574575.1 Galagoides demidoff
GTGGTCCCAGCTACTTGGGAGGCGGAGGCAGGAGACTCACTTGAGCCCAGGAGTTGGAGGTTGCTATGAGCTGTGATGCCATGACACTCTACCCAGGGGGATAGCTTGAGGCTCCGTCTCAAAAAAAAAAAAAAAAAAAAATTAAATTGCAGGATTATATAAGAGATGAAAAGGTTCATTTGATAACGTTGTTTGTTTGATAAGGAAGCCAAAACCCATAGAGAAAATTGATTTGCCTAAAAATACAATAAAATAAGCCACATCCCAGCAGTGTATGGAGACTTTGTTTTATATTTCCATTGTTATTACTCTACCACTCTTGCCTTTCAGTTAAGATGGAATAACTAGCAGGTTGTTTACAAGGTCAGGATTTTTTTTTTTTTTTGGATTAGGTATTACACATAGAGAGGAGTTTATGATCTTTACGTTATACTTGTAAAACAAAGTTTGTGTCACATGGAGTTCCTTCAGGGCTTGAGTGTGCACAGTCCAGCACTTTATGTGTAATGTGAGGCCAGGCGTGGCAGCTGGTGCCTGTCATCCTAGCCCTCTGGGAGGCCAAGGAGGGTGGATTGCTTGAGCCCAGGAGTTTGAGACCAGCCTGAGCAAGAATGAGAACTTGTCTGTACTAAAAATAGAAAAACTAGCTGTGCATAGTGGCACATACCAGTACTCCCATCTACTGAGGAAGCTATGGGGGTCCTCAAACTTTTTAAACAGGGGGCTAGTTCACTGTCCCTCAGACAGTTGGAGGGCTAGATTGTGGCCCCGGGATGAGTCAGCTCTAAGCAGGACAGGCAGCAGCGGCAAAAACACCAGGTGGGCCGGATAAATGTCCTAGGAGGGCTGCACGTGGCCCATGGGCTGTAGTTTGAGGGCACCTGGGGGATTCCTCAAGCCCAAGAGATTAAGGTTGATGTGAGCTACGATGATGCCAAAGCTCTCTACCCAGGGAGACATAGTGAGACTGTCTCAATGAATAAATAAATTAATACTAAAAAAGACACCATTAATTTATTTCATTTCACCTATTACAATTTAGTTTTCTAATTGTTTTTGTTGTTGTTGTTGGTTTTTAAAAGAAATCTTTTATATTTTGGAAGGCAGTATTAAATGAAATAGACAATCCTACTAAGAAATATCTCCTTTCCTCTATTAATAAATGTCTATTTCTATAATACTGAAAAAAGTGAGAAATTTATCTTTCCTCAGTAAAGGAAACAAAACTGCAACAGTTTAATGCATCATCATAACAGAGCTAGTGTCAGATCCAAATGTGCGTGTGTGTGTGTGCGCTGGGGTAACATGACTTTGCTAAATAATTATTTCTTGCTGCCTCGATATATTGAGTTGTTACAATTTAGTTCTAAGTGACGATTTATTTTGGTATATTTGCTCAAAAATAATGATTGTTTTTAACTCATATAAATTGTTTGAATTGTATGTTATTCAAAATATAGTAAAATTAACTTTAATGTGTTCCTGCCACTGCATTTTTATGAAAATAAAATTAACAACTATTCAAAAGCACACTGACTGAAGAAAGTCTGGCTATTTCATTGTTACCGATTGTTCTCATTCTTGAGTTCAGAAAATCTAATGTACAATTCTTATAAACTATGCTTCAAAACTTTAGCTGACTAAACATCCTTTTGTTCTTTCTTCAGATGATTTTAAAATCACTCCGTGAGAAGCGACTCTCTAATGACGGAAGACATTGAAAGGGAAGCTTGGTTGTACTTCTTTTAATTTTAATCAAGGCGAGTGTTCATTGCTAGGTACTGAAATTTACTTTTCCTAAGTAATGAAAAATATTTTCATGTCAAGTTAGGTCTCTGAGGTAGTCATGTCAGATTCCTAATGAAATAAGAATAAGATTCGGCTTACAAACCCTTTCAAATACACCATAGCTATGCAATGATCATGGTTGTGTCTGGCATATTTAGGAGATACATTTAATATACACGACATTCATTGGATGAAAACCGTTGTCCTTTTTTACATTCTTCCCCTAAAAAGCAGCTAAATAAAGGTGACCTAAGAATTGGACTCTCAGCTGCTTTAAAAAGTTTTACTGATTGATAGTAACTGACAGCAAAAAGGAAGTTCAAAAAGATTTCTCAGTAAAGGATATACGGAGATTTATGTCTGTTGTGAATGAAGCCTTGGCGGTGACATCAAGACAATTAGTATCTTCCATATTCCTTCTCTCACTTCTTAAGGAACAAACACTGTTTTTGAATATCAGGACAGCAGGGGCGAATGACTAAAAGGTTAATCGTAACCACAGTGGAAATTTCTTTCTCCAGTCTGCCTTGTTTTCATAGCACCTCTCTCCTTCCCTACTTACGTTTTATATTAAAACATAGATTTCATGAGGGTGTGCCTGTGGCTCAAAGGAGTAGGAGGCTTGCCCCCTATGCCAGAGGTGGCGGGTTCAAACTCAGCCCCGGCCAAAAACTGCAAAACAAAACAAAACAAAACAAAACATAGATTTCACTATGATCTTACCTGTTTTTATAACCTGTTTCCTCTAATTGATTTGATTTCCCTTGCCAGTAATTTTTTTCATCAATTTTCTTAATGTTGAATATTTCTTAACATTGTTATTAATGGATTTTTAACGTTTTTAACACAATAACAACATGTATTCATCTTCCAAGTGATTTAAAACAAATTCTATGTTAGTATTTTTCTCCCTGGTACATAAAGAAGCTCAAGGCCATTCCAATTATGGCACACCTAGTTGTTTTCGGTTATTTATTTTCCTAAGTGAATATAATACCTCCTGGGTCTTATTTATAGTACAGTCTCCTTACCACTTTTAGCTTACTTAAAGCATCACAGAAGCTTTCCTCCTAAATTAATTTTACATATGATAAGGTATAAGTCTTCTACTGAAATTTATTTTCAATATAAATTCCAAACACTGTGTTTCATGCACAAGTTTTTTAGCATGACTTTTTCCTCACTAGCTGGTTAATATTATTCTTTATTTTAACAAACAGTAGAGGCAAAGGAGACTGTTGTTGACAATATAATAGCATATTTTTTTAATACAAAACAAATTTTTGGAATGAATTTTGCTCTCAATAAGGAAGGATCAACTTGCATTTTCAGTAAAAGAATGCATATTTATCTAAGTCACATTACTCTTAGCTCAGGTAATGTCCATGTGTGCTAGCAGGTAGCCGTATTTCACGGCTAAATTGTTTTTCAGAGTGCAGATTAGCTACCCATGTGAAGTTTTCA
The DNA here is from genome assembly GCA_963574575.1 of Galagoides demidoff. NCBI lineage: Eukaryota > Metazoa > Chordata > Mammalia > Primates > Galagidae > Galagoides > Galagoides demidoff. Next base: position 3,253 of record CAUYQV010114757.1, read on the forward strand.
AATTTCATTCACTCCATTGAATGTAGACAGGAAATTGCCCCCAAATCTGGTACTATCACCCTTTTGTTTCTATAAAAAGGGAAGATACTCTGGGGTTTAAAATGTCTAGTGCACGTCATGAACTACATACACTGTACACCCAGTCCTGGGCAAAGTAACTTGGGAAAGAGCAATTAAGGAGAATCAGTCTAAAGACCCACATTACAATTTGTTTTTATTCCAACATTAACTCTTTACCGTAAAAGTGTTGAGTTATCTCAGCTGTATGAGATATACAGTCTTGGAGTTTTGATTTATTTTAACATAAATTTCATCTTTGTTTAGAGAATGAGGTAAGTAAATATTGTTACTAACTATACCATTGATATTTTGAGAATAAATTATTTGTCATTTTATTTAAAAACAAAGTAAAAATGGGGTTCAGCAAATTAGGACTATAAATGTCTACCACAAGGGGGTAGAGGCAATGAGAAGGGGCATATTGTGAAACCATGTTTGGTTTCCCAGAAACAGTAAGTCGTTCCCTATGTTTTTTTTTTTTTTTTATTAAATCATAGCTGTGTACATTAATGCTATCATGGGGTACACTGTACTGTTTCTGTATACAATTTGAAATAATTTCATCCAACTGGTTAACATAGCCTTCATGTCTTTTTCTTAGTTATTGTATTAAGACATTTCTATTCTACAATTAGAGAGATTCACTTGTACCCTTATAGGATGAACCATAGGCGTGATCCCACCAATCACCCTCCCTTCCCCCACCCTCCCCCCGCCTTTTAGGGATCATTTCTGTAGTTTGTTCCCTGTGTTTTAATATAGTATGAGGAGCAGGGCAGAAGAAAAGGAAGAAAGGAAAGGGAACATGAAAATGAAGGAGACTGGAGAGAAAAAAATGTGCTGTGTTCCTATTTCAGTGTTAATCTCTGAGCCATTCATCCCTGCCACCCTGATATTCAAAGACAGTATTGGTTTCACCAGAAGTTAAAAAGGAATATGGAAGGTACTAATCTTCTTGATGTAACTGTCAAGAAAACAATCCCAGAGGCTTCATCACAGCTGGGTCCACGTCTGGTAGAGTTACATGTTGCAGTGTACAAATCGGCGTGAACAATTTTTTTTGTTGTTTTCTTTCACCATCACTCTGGGAAGTCTTCTTTGGAAATAAACCTACACTGAAACGAAAATTTGCTAACTAGATCTAGTCTTCTTTAGTGTGACATAAGAAAGGAAGTAAGTGCCAAGAAAAAAAAAAAAGAAAGAAAAATCTAGGAGGTGCTGAAACATCAGGTTGCAGCATTTTCAAACAAGTTTGTGGCAGGATGATCACTTTTCCTGGAACAATAACAACAACAACAAAAAGATGTAATTAAAATTTCTCTCTGGGAGAGTTATAATAAACTTTATATTATTGACGCCTACAAAATCAGCAGTTAAAAAGATCTCTGCATTTCCAGGTTGCAAAATTTTCTAACGTAAGTTATATTATGTATATATGTATATATATATATTTTTTTATATATATATAATGTGTATATGTCTATGCATATATATACATATATACACACGTAATAAAAAACACTATATCCCCAAAAGTTCATCAATCAGACTTAAATGGGAAGAATCTCTCCTGCTCTATGAATGTTCTTGTTACTCCCAACAATTTTACTTTCACATTCTATTGGAGTATATTACTGTAGTTAAAGTCATAAAACAGAAATAAATCATTTTTAGTTAACTTTCAGGGTTTATACATTCAATATATCTATACATGAAACTGATGGCTTTGGCAAACCCTAATTTGAATATTTAGATAGTTAATTAAATATATAGTAAATAGCTGCTAAATTTTCTTTTCATATTGAAATATGGACACAGTAAGGTCATCAAATTTGTTCACCTTTACACATATCTTTGGTCTTCTTTAAGTGAACAGACCGATTCCTATGTGCAAAGCTGAAGAAATCTATTTTTATGCATTATATTAAAATAATGACAAAAGTCGGGGTAATGCTGAAAATAGAATGTTCCTCCTCACAATTTTCAGGCAAAAATATTACCATTTCATATTGCCTCCCAAAAGTAACTAAAATATAGGATAGTCTTCCTTAGTACTAAATAATTTAATGGAAAAGTGTCTTCTGCCATTCACAATTTCATTGAAATCCCACTAACAATATAAATACAGATTACTCAAAAAATAAGATTTAAAACCAGCATTAGTCCATAATAAGGACCCCCAAGTGCTTTCTTTTTAAATCATAACCATCCTGTTTGTAATTAATATAAGTTTATTTCATCTATATTAAATTTAGGCATTTTAAAAGATTTTCCCCCACTCAAAAAATATGCATTTACCAAATTTGTCTTGAATCTAATTGTGTGTAAATGTTATGTTGTGACAGTTGATTGATTGATTGATTGATTTATACAGAGTCTCACTCTGTCGCCCCAGGCTATAGTGCCCTGAAGACAAGCCCAGTCCACAGCAACATTGAATACCTGAGTTCAGGGGATCCTCCTGCCTCAGCCTTCCCTCCTGGTAGTATGCATGGCCAACTAACTATATAAGAAATCTAAACTTCATATAGCATCACAAAATAATACACAAATAGAAAGCAAGAAAAATGTAAAATGTAGAAAACTCCCTGCATTACAAAAGAAAAGTTTAAGTGATTGTTTTTTGTATGTTCAATTTAATCTCAAAGGCTAATGATAAATAGGACTCTCTTGAATATCATATATAACCTTGTAATGAAAAAGGCTTACTTTTTTTCTCCAAGGTAAAAAATAAATATTTTTCTGTGTGTTCATCACTTTTTAAGATAATTGATTATTTTAATTCTTATAATAACACTGTTATGTAGGAAGCTTCACTTTGCAAATAAGGAAATCAAAGCAGAAGGAAGTTGTTATCAATCTAAAGATAGATCATTCCTCATTGGCAACTTTAGGATTCAAGGAGAGTTTAGCTCCCAGAGACCAGCGTTTGCTCAGTAGGTGGTTTATCTTTCATTGTTTTCTACTGGATATTTTTGTAAATTAATTTGGTTTCATTACCTCAAAAGAAGTAACCACATCTTGAAGAAATCTCAGAAATATGTAAATGAGATGAGAGGAGTAGAGGAAAATAAGGAAGTTTATAGAATCCAAAGTTTAAAACAACTCACCCAACAATTAAGCAAGAAAACATAGAGGGCTTGTTATTATTTGTTTTTTACAAAACTTAAAAAAATTAAATTTAATATTTAATTTTCAACTAAATTATAGAATGAAGTAATTTAGTAACCACTAAGTTTATGGTTTCTGATTTTTCTAGGTATTAATTTCATTGATTTTTTTAAGTAGCACTGCACCTGTTCAGAAGCAATATAGCCATCTTGAAAGTGTACAAACGACCATGATGAGGTTTCCAGCTTCCCTCTGAAAGGCAATTTACTTTCGCTACCAAAGTAAGGTAAAAATTGATCAGTTCAGATCTTTGCTTATAATTAAGCAATCACAAAACCCAATGTCAAACAATTTAAAATTTTAAAGTTATTTAAATGAGGAAGTTGAGGGAAACTTTATGGTTTTTGTCTTTTGTTTTGTTTCTAATAATGTAGGCATGACCTTTTCCTCCGTTGTTTTACTGCTTTAATATTCAGGTGGCTGATTAGACAGCTATGATTTTTGAAATTTATGTAGAATAAAGGCTATTATTATAAAATAAGACTCAGTGCACTGTACAAAGCGTTGAACAATCATGACATGTACAGAAAAGCTGTGGTTCCTGATGCAAAAGCAGGCTGGGCGTAAAGAGAAGATGACATTTCAGCTCTATTTGGAGAAGTGAGAGAAAGGAGCTGCAGATCAAATAGCAACTTTTCAAAGGAACCAAGATGGTTCTTTTGGATGGAGCCCAGCATATACAGGGAAATGCAGGAGATGCACATAGAAGTCCTAAGGCCGATCTGGGTCAGCTTTGGTAACATGCTAAATGGGAAGGCTTTAACCAAAAATCTCGACTTAGGTTGACTTTAATGATCTTTGTTTTAGGAAAGAAATTTCATGATTGAGTAAATTGAGCAAGGACACCTTAATGGTGAGCCTGAGAATAAAACAAAGTGGAAGCACAAATAATGACAAATTATTTCCTATTTCTGGTTGACAACTGGCATTTTATCTTTAACAACCGACAAAGAGTGATTTATGGAAACCTTTTGGATATCCTTCTTAAATATTTCTCCCTATCTTGTGATCCTGGAACTATTCCTAAATTACTATTTCTGCTTCAACTTTTGGTCTGTTGTCAGTTTCAGAAGATGTTACACTTTTCTGCTATTCCTGTGAATATTTTAATTTCTGACATGCAAATTCATCTACTTTCAAAACTGGCTGACACACCGAAACACTTCAGAAAAGTTACAGAGATTCTCATGTTGGGGTCACTGGTTCCATTCCATGCATATCAGCAGCGGCTATTATCAGATAAAATAATCAGAAAAAGGTAGAATGTGCTTTTTATGCCTTGTGCTATTTCCTGCTCTCTACCCTTGCAAAACTCAGAAACACTTCACAGATTTTTCAGTTAGCCCACTCATGACTAAATGCAGTATGTTTGCTAGACTGTTCTAGAAATTTTCAATTGTTTCTTTTACTAAAAAACATATACTTCCATGGTGCTTTTCACATACTTTCAAAAAGATACAAATAAACATAAATCACAGGCCAAGTCAATGAACAAAAAGAACTACACTCTTGTTTTGAAGTTTGAATTCCTTTCAAATGAAATCGTATTTTGATCTTTTTCAATTCTGAAGATACAAAATATGAATGTTGCTTCTCAGGGAGATTATTTTAGTCTAATAACTATCATGATAATGATATGCAGTAAAAATTGCTATTTGAAAAAAAACAGTAAACATCCATCAAATAAAAATGGACTCATTCTATTTTTCATATTTCTTTCTGTCAGGCATTATCATTCAAATTTGTCTTTGCTCTACTATATCCACTATCCACTATAGTTTTTACTTGATTTTCCTTGATCACTAGTTGTATGTACACAGGAATATGTCCTTGATATTTTCCTAGCATAACTTCAGCACATTACAGGAACACAACAAATGTTCATTTATCTGCACTCATGCCATATTTATATCAATTAGAGGTACTTCAAAATGCTGACACTTGAAAAGTACATGAGATCACAGTGAACTCAACTCATATATAGAGTACTCTGCCAAACTTATTTTCAAATGTAATTAATCTGGAAAATTACTAGCTACTGAAAGGCGCAGACTTCTATACTTCTGATATGTCAGTCATATGGCCCATGAAATAAATCACAGTGACAATTTGAAATAAACATTACTGATATAGGTAGGGCGTCTTTCTGTAAGATAGAATTTTGCTGTCCTTTCTAGGAATCAATGCCAGAAAACAAACCCCAAAATTACTAACCATAGATACACTTGCTCAAATGCTAAAATGCCCTTCATTCATTTACTGTGTCCCTACTATGCTTGGTCAGAAGTGGTGAAATCTAGTCTTATTCTATTAGGTACATAATGATATGACTATCAGAATGGCTGTTATCGAAGAGACAAAATATTTGATATGTTCCCTTACAATTGCATATAAAATCAGTACATTGTAGCCCATAAGTGCAGTAATGTACACAGTTTTGATCTAATAAAAAAAGACAAAATATAACAACGGCTTACAAGGATTTGAGCAAAAGGAGCCCTCGCATACTCTTAGTAGAGATTTAAATTGGTACAGTCATGATGGAAAACAGTACTGAGCTTTCTCAAAAAATTAAAAATACAACTGCCATATGATCTAGCAATCCCCAAGGAGATATATATCCATGAGAATGAAACTGGTGGCTCAGAGATTATCACCTTCCCATGTACATTGTAGCATTTTTTCACAATAACCAGATATGAAACTATTTAATTGTTGAGAGCTGAATGGATAAAGACAATATGGAAAACATATGCGCGCGCACACACACACACACACACACGTGCGTGTATCTGTATAATGAAATATTGGTCAGCCACGAAAAAGAAAAGAAAATTGCCAATTGCAACAAAATGGCTCACTCTGGAACACATTATGATGAGTGAAATAAGCCAGATACAGAAAGACAAATAATGCACAATTTTACTCATCTGCGGAATCTAAAAAAGGTAAATTCAAATTAGCAGAGAAAACCAGGCTGGTTACCAGAGGCCAAGGGAGGAGTAAAATGAAAGAAGTTGGTCAAATGTTGGAAACGTTCAGTGATAAGATGAACACATTTTAGAGACCTAATTTACAGCAGAGTGACTATAGGGAAGAATAATTTGCATACTTGAAATTTGCTAAAGAGAATGCCTTTTAAATATTCCCAAGACAGACACACACACAGGCAAGCATGTAAGGTGAAGGATAGATTAGTTAACTTGATTGTGCTAATCACTTCACAATGTGTATATATAGAAGAAATTACATAGTATACCTTCACAAAATATCCGATTTTTTGTCAGTTATACCTCAAGAAAGATGTAAAAATTATAATCTGATACTCCTTTTCAGTTTTTCACAAATGTTATAACATTATTTCAAAAATTGCACATACATTTCAGGGTTATCAAAAAATAATTCTAAGGTAGCAATTGTTCTTTAAATATAAATTTATAATGAGTGTATTAAACATGAGTTATAAACATTTACGGCAGATAAGCTTAAAAGCAACAAATCTATCTCACAAAACAGCTTTCCTTTATATGTGTATATGTGTATGTCTTTATGTATGCATGAATATATACGTATTTACATCTATTTGAATACACATATATGTATGCAAATACATATACAAGCATATCAATACATTCAAATCTATTTTAAATTCGTACTTTGAACTTATCATTGTGTTTAAACTTATGCTGGTGCTAAGTTTATCCTAAAGCAGTGAACCTTATGATGCTTTAAAAATTAATTAGTCATCTAAGTAAGTTCATTATCATTTAAGATCTATTTTAGCTACACGTTTTAATATTCTGTTTTTGTTGCAGAGCTATTTAGACACAGTCATTCATGGATAATAAGTCATTTATTCCTCATTACCTCTTAGGATGGATGTAGATATTCATTACAGCCAGACAACAGACTCATTTAGCTGCATACAGTACATGATTATACACTACCCCTACGAGTAGAATGCAAATTCCATCTCACATTAGTTCCCTTCTACTTAAGCACTTTCCAGTTGCTCAGATATTTTCTTTTTCTGCTTTGCTGCCAGAAAATCACTGAGTTTTTATTTTAAAAAAAATAAAAAAAGAAGAAGAAGAAGAAAATAAAACAAATCTAGATAGCAAAAAAGTGTCTAATTGAGAAGGAAGGTTCTTTCCACTGAGACTCGCATGGACTCGTGCAATTTGTGTATGACACCATGCTTTCCCAGTGGAAATTTACACCCTGGTCAGCTTAACCTTAACCCAGATGAGTTTCTACTTTGAAAAGCAAAAGACCTTAACAAATTAGGGTTAGAACTGGGCACAGTTGGGAACTTTAGTGAGCCGGTAGTAAAATGGAGAAATTTGCCTCCTCTCTTCCATAAAAGAAAGAATGTCAATTTAAATTGCATGAATGTATATTAAAAGGTACATTTATAATTCATTTTTATAAAATTAGAATTCAAAAACTAGTCAGTGCATGACTAGAAAATAAAGATGTCTCAGGATGCCACTTTGTTTTGCTCTATAGCTACTTACTGTCAAGCTTGTAGATGGGGAATTATTTTCTTAATAATAACAAACAATAAAATGATATATATATAAATAATAATATATAATAATAATATATTTTGTGAATATAGAATATATTGAGAATATCGGCAAATTAATGATGTTGTTTGCTGACTAAATTCTACATTTTATCTGTGTGATCTATCCTATACATTTACCATCAGATAGTAAATGCCCGCATGATACGGTATTTTTGAAGTCTTACCATTTTTGCTACTATACACAACCTGGTTTTTATATTTTAACACTGTTGCTAGGAGCACATTTCATTGTTGTTATATGGATGTCTGTTACTGTGTATTGCGTCTCCAAGTGGCTTTTTCATCCCAAGATTGCCTACAATTGCCTCTGTGTCACCACAGGGGATATTTCAACAGATATCCTTGAAGGTGTTCACTTACAATATTTTTTTTGTCTGTTTTTGGAAGGGGATATACCCATGTTAAGTGAAAATATTGTCTTACTGGTAACACGTATACTCGATCGGACTACACAACTGCTGGGTTCCATTCTTAAATGACCACTGTCTATGTACTTTGCCAGCAGAGTGGTTCCTACTTCCTGAGAGTCCATCATCATTTTGTGTCAACCAGCTGCTCATTTTTGCCCCCGTAGAAGTTTAAAAATGGTGAATTACAACGTTTTCAATGTGCAGTTCTGCAGCTGGTAGAGAATACATATATCTACTCACATGTACAGTGTTTTGAATTTTGTTTCCTGTGATTTCTCTGTTTATAGGATAAATCTATTTTTCAAGATAGAGGTCGGTCTTAAAAAACAAAACTTTACATTTTGAATAGTTTTACATTCAGAGAAATATTGTGAAGCATGCCCAGAGGGTCTCTGTATATCTCCAAACCTTATTTCTGCTCTTCGTATGACATATTTGTTACATTTAATGAATTGACATTGACACTTTATTCATAATGAAAGATATATTTTATTCATTTTTCCTTATTTGCCAAGTCTCTTTGCTTTGTTTGCTTAAGGATCCTGTTAGAAGCACAGTACATTCAAAAGTACATTTATAATTCATTTTTATAAGATTAGCACTCAAAAACTAGTAAGTGCATGCCTAGAAAAGAAAGACATCTCACAATGTTAATTAATTAATTTATTTATTTTTACTCTATAGCTATAGCTACTCACCCTCAAGTTTATAGATGGTCAATTATTTTGTTAATATAACTGGATATGCTGGGAGTATAGGAAAATTAGAGATGTTGTGTGCTGAATAACATTCTAAATTTTTCTCCGCATAATCTATCCTGCACGTTTATTATGTCTGCATACATGACACAATGTTTTTGAATTTTTACTATTACACCCAACTTAGTTTTTACATTTTATCAATGTTACTATGAGTGAGTACATTTCGTTGTTGTTATATGTGTGCCTGTTACTGGATATTGACTATTTGAAATATTCCCTGAACTATTTGAAAGGATCAAGTTTTAGCAAGAAAAGAGTTTGTTAGTGACCTGCACAGTCAGCTGGCCCTTCTCTAGGAATTTCCGGTCCTGTGGGAAGTGCAGTTTTGGATTTTATACACAACTTTGAGGAGTATCAGCTCCTTCTTAGAAATCTCCTAGTGTCTAAATTAATTCTGTACTCAAAACAATCCATCTGCAAGGTCTTGATAAAAACCTACCTGTAAGTTTTTGACAGTTTTGAGTTCTGGTCAAATATATTTTAGAATATCTTTAAGTTGGGACTTACTGGATGTTTCTATCATAATTAAACCGACCGGCTTTGTGTGTTTGGGGGAGCAAGATTACAGTGGTAAAGTTCCATTTTTCCACATTATATCAAGGGTACATGATATTGATGGAACTCACCATCAAGCTTATCACATAGCCAAAAATAGTGTTTGGTAGGTTTCCACTCTGTGGAGTTACTTTTTTTTTGCCCCTTCTACACTGTACTCTTTGAAAGGAGATCATTAAATGCAGCCCAAACTTAAGGAGTGGGGAGTTATGCCCCACATTTTTGACCGTAGGATATCTATATAAATTATTTTAACTCTTCTGCAGAGGATAATAATCTATATCCACCATTAATTTTACTTATATAGTCATTATTTACATAAGTATGGAGTTATACAAATTAATATTTATTTTATACTTTGTAAATAACCAAGTACTATACACTACAGTATCGCATTTTTTGCTCAAATTGTTCTCGGCTTTGGCCATGGGAAGCTCTTTCAGTTGGATCCTCTGTCTCTTTGACACACTCACTATATTTAGTTTTTAAAAAACTCCTTAATTTCTAGCCATTCAAAACACCCGTGGTTCATCATTTATTTTTTGTGCACCAATCCTTGAATCAGCCATATCTCCAAGGACATCTGGTTCCTTTTATTGCAGAAATAATTAGAAACCCAGATCTTGGTGTTTCTACGCACATTAATACTCGGTGTCACGGCTTCTAGGCACTTTCAACCAACAGAGCTCGAAAATGCATTATCATCCTAATAGACATATGAGGGCCATCAGAAAGTATTTTCAAATAATCGAAGCAGCCTAGCATACCTTAAATAAATTCCATCTGATTTGGGTGAATAATTCTTTTTATGACTTTTTAGATTAGATTGGATAATGTTTCGTAGGAGATATTTGCAAGTTTGTCCATGAGAAATATTATTATATAGTTTTGTTTTCTTGTAACATCTTTACCTAGTTTGGTATTAAGGGGATGTGTTCCTGAAATAATAAGTTAGGAAGTGTTGCCTCTATCTTTATTTTTTGAAGAAAGTGTAGAGAATTGGTATTGTTTTTTCTTTAAATATTTAGTAAATTTCACTAGTGAAACCACATAGTATCTTGGTATTTCCATTGGAGGGGGAGATGCTATTAATTATTGATAATATTTCTTTGATAAATAGGCATATACATATTACATTTTTATTCTTAGGTAGGGTTTGATGGTACATAACTTTTGTGGCATTTATACATTTTATATGTTATTAAACTTATCAGTTCAGAGTGGTTTGTACTAATCATTTATTATTCTCTTAATTTTTATAGGTAAATATTCATGATTTTAATATTCAGATATTTTGCATAAAATAAATAATAATAAAGTAAGTATATCTATGTAGATATATACGTGTCTGTCTATGTGTTTTGTGCATGGGTATGTGTGTGTATTTGTATGTATACATATTAATGTCTACATGGATGTCTGGGTCTATATTTTTTTACCAATTTATTTGACTTGGATAAAAGAAAAATATATGAATTGAGATACCATAATTTGGATCCTACTTCTTCTCCCTAAAACAAAACAAAAATCAGGAGTATCATCATTAGGAACTTTGACCTCCACTGACAAAAATGTCAAGGCAAGGATGAAAACGAGCTTGACTTAACAGTCATCTTTCGTATTTGCCAGTGATTTTTTTTTTTTAACCTTCTGCTGACAAGTAAAAAAAATGTGCTAGATTCCAACATTAAAGAACATATTTCATTTATAGCTAGGCAGGCTTGAAATTCTTCATTTCAAATCTCTACTGAACTTTAGAAAAACCTTTAAAAACTCAATTACATTTATACTAGGCTTTCCCCCCAGTCTTCAGGGTCCAGAATTCTAATGTTTGGGGGAAAGTAACCAGTTTTAAAAATCTACAAGACCATATGAAAGTCTTAAATGAGAGTTTCCCAAAACTTTGAAGGCTGAAAGTGTGGGCAAGATTTCTGTCCTTGGGAGAAAATATTGAGTGATATTCAAATTAGAAGGATTACTGATTACCTTACGTGGAATAATTCTCTGTCAAAATAGCTCGTTGGATTTTTTTTAGATTTCCCCTAGTTGTATGGAAGTTTGTTAGGTTAGTTTTTAAGAATTGATTCTCAAAATCACAAATAAATGGAACATTAAGGTAGACTGAACTTCAAATAAATCACTTTTTTGTTAGGGATAATTTTCTAAAAATTTGGATGGAAATTTGTTAGATTAGTTTTTAAGAACTGATTCTCAAAATCACTAATAAAAATAAGATTAGTGTAGACTAAACTTCAGAGAAACCACTTTTTGTCAGAGAGGATTTTTTAAAAAACAGCTTAGAGCCTTAATTCCATATGGGTATTGCACTTTTATTTTATTTTTAACTGAACTTAGAATGTGAAAGAAATATATTCTACAGATATCTTCCAAAGAGTGTAATTCATCATACAAGAGGACATCTTTGACAGGATTTTATATACTATTTATTAGAAATATTAAGGAAAAAACTAGTTATATTTATTTTATTTCAAAAGAAATTGGACAAGTCCTACATTGTTGGTGGTGAAACACAAATGTATAAAAAAAAGGAGTAATTATTATCTTTGATGATAATATATTTCTCAGGAAAAGACTAAGCCTATTCACATTACAAAAAGATATTCCAGTTTGGAAAATTGTAAATGTAAAATCAGATCAAATATTTGTTCTGAGAATTTCCAGTCTTTTGGTTTCTTGTTTATTCTTTAGCATTGTCTATCCCTGCAGAGATATAGAAGTATGTTATAAAGATAAAATATTAAAACATGTTTATTTATCCAGATAACTTTGTTATTGCATGTGTGAGAACATATGAGATTTTCACTGCAGCAACTATAACATCAACCAATGATAGATCTTATATACTGATTAAGGTTCTCCAAAAATCAGAATCAATAAGATAAATGTAAATGCAGATACAGATAAAGATATGTAGAAGAACATTTATTAATACAAGTATTGGCTTATGTAATATGGAGACTAAGAAGTCCGACCATTTCCCATCTTTAAACTAAAGACCCAGAAATTCCAATGGTAAGATCTTAATTCCAGTCCAAGCTCAAAGTCCTGCAAATAAGGGAAGCTAGTGATGTAGGTCTTAGTTAGAATTAAAGGTCTGAGAAAGGGGAGTCAACTATGTATGTAAGTCCTGGTCTGAATCCAAAGGCCCAAGAACCAGGAGCTCCACTGTCTTAGCACAGGAGGAGACAGTTGTCCCAGGTCCAGAAGAGAGGGGACAATTCCACCCTTCCTCTGCTTTTCTATTTTCTTTAGGCACTCATGGTTTGGATGATTCTTATCCACTGTGGATAAGAATTTTACTCAGTTTACTGATGCAAATGCCCATCTCTTCTAGACACATTCTCATACACAAACAAATGTTTACCAGGTATCTGGCAAGCCTTCTGCCCATCAAGTTGCCACATAAATTAACTATCATATTTTTTTTTCCGATTTTCATGCGTACGAGTAGATTTTTATCTATGTGAAAAGGATTTGATGTTAATGACCAAGTTTACTGCAAATAAACTTCATAAAAATAAGTTAAACTATATGCCGATAAAAGTCTTTCTTATAATTTGTAATCAGGGTTATTTAACTTTGTTTTCCTCTAATAAACAAATACTGACAACTTACAATGATCAGGTATTGCCTTATGTGCTGGAAATATATAAGTGAATATAAATCTCATCCCTGAGTGATTTATAATTTCATAGGAAAGATACATTTATTAGGAAATTAAAATAAAATATAGTAGGTATAGTGATGGATGTATTCAAAAGTTATTGGGAGATCTTCTTCCTAAGGAGAAGAGAGAGAAGGATTATAGTAAAGAATGTCATGTTAGCAATAGTATCTAGGGGAACGTGAAGGCACAGCTTTGTCTTGAGAGGTGAATAGGATTTAAATTGCAAAAAAAAAAAAAACCTATGAGACAGGTAAAGTACTCCAAACATCAGTGCATGGATTTGGAAAAGAAAGAAGAATATAGAAAATGATAAGATGTCTAGGGTTAGAATGTAAAGTGTTCAGCTGTGTTGTCAGAGATAAAACATGGGATATTGATTGAATAGAGTTTGGTCAATTCTGAGCACAGTTGGGAACTCAATGTTGATCCTATACTTGAGAGGGGGTTGCGGGATAATTTATGAAGAATAGTAAAATTAGTTTTTAATGATCTCTTCCTCCTTTCTCTCATTACTCTCAGAAAGGTGATGTGAAGGATACAAGATAAGAAACAAGAAATTATTGGAAAACATGATCATAAAGGCAGAATGAATTGCTTTGGACAGTCTTAGAAACAGAGAAAAGAAGATTATTTTCTAGGTTATACATTATACCATTGTGATTTTGAAAAGTTATAATTGATTTGATCTTTTGCAAATGTGATTTAATTGTTAAGTAGAAGAATTCACTCCTATGTGGGTTTTTTTGTTTGTTTGTTTTGTTTTGTTTTTGAGACAGAATAATGCTCTGTGCCCTGGGTAGAGTGCCCCGTGCTACATATGATCATACAAATTTCCTAACAGCTTTTTGGTACACCTTGCAGTATGATAGCATCTTAAAACTTACAACTCAAATTTCTTAACCTTTTCTACGAATAGTCCTGTGATATGATTTAGGTCTTACCTCATTTGGTTTAACTTATTCCTGAATTAAATTCAGGACTAGTGCATATGAGACGTCTAGAAAACGCAGAGAGCATTTGGTCTGGAGAACTGTGGTTTTGGATCCAGCAATTCCAGCAGTGGCCTCTGTATTCCCAGGTCATAAACAGTGGAATATAATGCAGGGACCAACACTTGGTTTGGCAGTTTTCTAACTGAATCAGAAGCAGCCTATTTTTGGTGGGCTAGTTTCTTTGAGCTGAACTTTATTTATGGGCACAAAATCATCCCTGCAAACAAAGATTGCATCTATTCCTCTGGGCTTTGATGATTTTTATAAATATAGAAGTTTCTATATTAAATAAATACATTTTGGCATAAAATAGCTAAAATGATTTATAGTATCCACACATGGATCCTGAATGACAGAGTCCAGTTAGATTCTTCCTGATGCCAATTAAAGTTAGAGTAGCAGTGTAACCAGTTATAAAAACTAGAGTCGGCAGGCTCTTCCGCAATTAGCGTGACACTGTGACACCATGTGAGCCAACGTGGCACAAGTACAAGTCTACTGAGAAACTCAGCAAAAGTCTCATGGTTCTAATATGCCTGTCTCCGACTGCTCCTTGCATTATCTATTTTAAACCCTTTTCCTGCATGAAATTCTCTCTTTTTGGCTAAATCTGTAACAATTGTCATGTGGCACTGCAGGAAGAAGCTACAAGAAGTACGGAAATCTTGTCCCTGTCAGTCGTGGGCCATTGAGTCAATGCAGTCATCTCCCTCAGCTCTTCCAAGAGAAATAGGGGGAACAAAGAAATATTTGAAAGCTACTGCCAAGTCCTCTGTCACTTGTAACTCATAGCAAAAATAATTCTTTAACAGACATGAGATTTTTCTGTTTAGAGCATGGGTCTTAGTGGCAAACACCAGAGGCTGACTCTGGATGAATGAGCAAAAATTGATTCGGTAAAAGAATATGAAGGAGTTCAGAAAAGTGTTGTGAGAAATAGAAAAGAAGCTTCAGGAACTATGACTAATGACATCTATTTAAAATGGTGCAAAAAAAAACAAAACAAAACAAAACAAAAAACACCACCACCACCACCAGTGCTGCTTTTGTTGCCCGGATGAAGCTATTTCTTTATCAATTACTCAACCTTTAAATCTGCAGAACACTGGGCTGTATCCAGAGGTCATCAAGAGCTAATAATTTGATCATCACCTATAAGAAGTGACATGAAGCCTTTATCGACTTAGATACTTTCAAACTCAAATAAGAAGTATTTCTGATTTGAAGATCTTGTATTATAAGCCTGTGTACTAAACGACAATGATTTTAGATATTTCAATTTCTGGGCTTTACTTTAGTATGTAAGGCCATAAGGCTGAGAATATGTTGATTACAACCAATGGGGGTTCAACCTGCTGAGTAGTAGAAACATAACAGCTATTCACTTAATTGATTATGATTTTCTTGTCTATAAGGTAATAGTAATTTACATGACCCAGTGTGTGCTCATGTTAAGCACAAAATAAAAATCAGTATTCTAGGATCTTCAAAAATTGACATATTTTAAATCTGTATGTAATATATTAATTGTTAAATGCTGAAAAATCACTTATCTGCATGCACTGTATACATACAAACATGAACACAAAATTCTAAACCCCTAAACTATTCTCATGGGAATTAATGATAGATGATGATTTTAACCTGTATAGACACAATTAAATTACCATAGATGATATGAACTCACATTCTTTATCATCTACCAACTCTTTCAAATTAGAAGTGAAGGGTGGAAAAAATACAGGCATAAAAGGACTTTAATTATTCTCAGACAAAATATCATTCTAATAATAAGTATTATTATTGATCATAACTGGTATCTGAAGTACAAAGGTTTAGTTTAAATGAAATAATTGGCTTAATGCTGATAAGGCAATGAACTAGCATGTTCATATGTTTGGTTCAAATATATCTGAAATGCCATTCCAATAGTTAAGAACAAAGGCCCATATGAAAAGCTTTTAATTTCCTTGAATAAATGTTGGCTTAAACAAGAGAGATTAGATTCTAATGGCAATAGAACTAAAATAGTCATTGTTTAGTTTGACTGTATTCTTAAATTAAACCATAAAGTTCTAATATCTGAAAATGAACTTGGAAGAGTCATTGAAAATAAAATAAAGGAAAATGGTCTTATATTGAATTAAATACTAAGTTTATAGTTTCCAATATTGTTTTCTTCTATTACTTTCTCTTAGTTTCATTGTTTTTGAATGCAGTTATTTTATATACCTTTTCATTATGGGCTATGAACAAAATTTATATCAATTTTTATGTTTGTGTAAATTTAAAAAATAGAGGATCAACTTAAGTCAATATTAATTAAAGTTAACAGAAGTAATCGCAATAATTTTTCCCCTTTAGGCTGAGTACACACACAAAAGAACTTCAAAAATTTCATCATACGATGTAATTACAAGATAAAAATTTTATGTCCACAGAAAAATCCCCTTTACTTAAAGAATTAGACCCAAATTTCTGTGACAGGAACCTTTCATATTTCTTTAATAAACAAACCAAAAATTTAGTAAACACCAGTAATCTACTGCATCAGAGCAGCTTTAAAAATATTGATTATTTACTAATATGAACATTCATTGATAAGTATAAAATTCATTGAAATATAACTTTAAAATTTCTTTAAATTCACATCTGATTCACATCTTAAGTATGTTACTAGTTACATTTATGTAATATTACTTTAAATAATTGTTAAAATTGTAAAAAACATTTTCATATTGTTGTTCTATTGTTAACATTTTAGAGTTTGTAGAAATCTTTACTCAGAACTAGGATTAATTTGAGTTAATAGACTTACCCATACACATTTGTGTCAAAGGGAATTAGCATCTGAAATGTATTCTTACGCGTAATCTTACAAAAAAAGGAGATTTGCAGCCAGGGTTGTAGCACACACCTGTAGTACCTGTTACTCCAAAAGCTCTATGGATCCCAGAATTTCAAATCCCACCTGGGCAACATAGTGAAACCCCGAATCTCTAAAAAGAAAGTAAAATAAGAATTATTTTCAAAAAGAAAGAAAGAAAGAAAGAAAAACAAAGAAGAAACGTTTTGCCCATACTACTCTTTGATTCTGAAATTTAAAACCTGATGTTTTGCCACCTCCTAGATTTTTTTGTCTCTTATAAAACATGGTGGAGTGGACCCTTAACTTATTTATGAAGACAAACTCAGTTTGCATGAAGGTAACATGCTATTCTGACTTTCTAACAGAAGTGAGTGGATCCTAACTGTGCATATGTCAAACTCATCACTTTTTTAATAGGAAGAGGACATTAGCTTGACCATTTATGTATAAGTATGTGGACACACTTTGAAAGGGCAATCAACAATACTTCTTGCCAGATTCTATCAGGTTGTGTAAAAAAGACCACATCTCACGGATAATAAAACTGTACTTTAAAATTTACTTCCCATCTCTTTGGTCTCCAATCTTAACTGTTCTGGAAAACAGGAAAAATATCCTTAAAGTCTTCATTTGAAAATATTTTACAAACATCTAGATTTTTATGAAGTAAATATTTTGGGTGAAATTTTATGAAATTAGCAATATTTTGACCATGACTGATAACAACAACAAATATATAGTTATAGTTTCTTTACACATAAATTTTATATGTATAAATGAAAATTATTTTCTTGGATTTTACAGATAGTGGTCTTTTATTTAATAGTGAATTTTAATTAAAATCACTCTTCTATTTTTTAGAAATCATGTGTTTTATGAAATATATAAAACATTTTCATAAAAGGTACTATATGTTATTTATCTATCCCTTAATTTATGTACATTCATGCTATCTCATAATTCCTTTTTAGTACTGCAAACTGTTGTATAATTATCTTCATACATGCTCATTTGAGCACATAGGTGAAACTAACTTTAGGATTTATTCAGACAGTTATAATTATTATACATAATATATTATTATATATACTTATTCCTATTGTGACACAACTTTGAATAAAGTTAAGTTTCACCTAAGTTAAGGCTGCTTAACAGCCACAAGGTGATTTATAATTTAAGTTCCAAATAATATCAAAGTTTAATTTTACGATACCTACATTTCTTCTTGATGTGTGGAAGTATACTTTGTATCAGGTAGATCATCGATTAATAACTGAAGGTAAAATTTAAAAGTGTTATTTTTCCTTAAAAATTCTTTGAAAGACAACCAACATAAATGGATGAAACAAGCTCTCTGCATGTGAGTATATGTGTTACTCAGGAGAATAGTTTGTTCCCTAATCTTTTCAAAGACCTATTAATCTAAATGTGAATTACTATAAAATGAAAAGGATTTTAGGAATTATTCCTGTTTAATAACAACTGTACTCAGACATGTTGTTCCTTCAGCCTAATTAATGGAAAATCCAAACTAAAATTGCACTGTAATGCTTCCAGCATTAGTTAGAGGATAAAGCAAGAATCTATGAAAACATGAGAACTTTCAAAATTGAAAACGGGTTTTCTAAATGTCTGTATATTTTCCTTAGAAGATTTATAACAATTATCTCTTCAAAATACAAGTACATATTCTGCACATATGGAAAACCACTTCCAAATACTCTAAATTATATCATTAGCATCAGTGATAGAATAGTTTTAAGAAATTCCTAAGTGCTTATAGGTATAAAGCAGTGGTAATTATAATAAAGTATAAAAACACTAAAATAGATATAAAGAAAAATCAGATAGTAACATACTCAAATGAATATGGTGATACACACTTGACCTATCTGAAATTAATTTATATTTTGAGTGTTCCCTATGTTCCAAGTGATACCGGGATTTCTTCCATAGTAGGTCCTTGGTCTTGGTTATTCAAAGAATGAATCCATAGGTCAGTGGTAAGACAAGATTTATTTTACAGAAAAGAATATAGAGAAAAAGTACCAGAGCTTCTGGAAGAGAGAAAAAACCAATTTGGGAAAAAAACTCCTCTCTGCCTGTGCTCTTTGTCTAGGGGTATCTATAGTATTAGGGGTCCTTTGCAGTTACATTTGGCCAGGACTTGGTAAGAAATAAAAGCATACGGTCCATTTCTGCTAGGGAGAGGTAAATAGCTAATGACTCATACAGTCCATTCAGGAAATTTTCCAGGCCTAAGATACTTACATGAAATTTTCCAGGCCTGGGAAATGGGGGCTTCCCTATTAAGCCACTAGTGCAAGGGAAGGGAGACAGAGGCCTGGGCGGAGACACCACTGTGCTCCCTCAGCTGGAGACCTAGAGGTGTGCCCCCAGAAGTTGCCCAGCCCCTCTGGCCACTGGAGCCTCCTGCTGCCTCTCCCCCAACCCCCTGGTTCTGCTACAGCACCAACAATCCCAGGGTGGAAACAGCAGGTCCTCCCCTCAGGTCTGGCTGCTCTGGCTGGGTTGGTACCTGCCCTGTATCACAAGTATTGTTTAGAAACTGGAATACAGGACTGAATAAAATTGATAAAAATCTCTTCCTTACTGTACCATATATTTTAGTGGGAATCCAGATGAAAATCGATTTCTTAAAAACTACTTATATCAGGAAATGAGAACATCTCTGAAAGGTTCTGGACCCAAGAATAAAATCAACCAGTGCCTTACTCTTTTGAGCCACAGGCGCCACCCTCAAACACACATTCTTTTTAAACCAGTTAATCACCAAACCTCAAGTCACTTTTTTTTCCATATTACTCTGTCCTTTAAAAGCAATCTATTCATTTATTTTCATTACTTCTTATAAAATTTGTATCATTTTAAGTTCTCAGGCAATTAGAGTTGCTTTAACTAATAATTTAATTAATGAATTAAATCCTTTTCAGGATTTTATTTATATTGGGTTTTCTTTGGTGGGGTGATCTATGTAAAAATTATCTACAAAAATCTTTATATGTTTGTAATAAATAATTAAATAAAAATAAACTTAAAGTTATAATTTTAAAATACATTTGGTTGTTAAATATTTCTCTATAGCTGCTATGAAGATCTAAATTATTATTTACTTAAAATGACGTAATAGAAAGGTTGTCTTCACCTGGAGCAAGGTTTATTTTCTATTAATTTTTATTTCTTTTTTCTTTTCTTATGTCTTTGAGCATAAGAAATTACTATCTCTTTTTAAATATGTAGTCTTAGAAAAATAATAAAAGGTAAATCTCTTTAACAGTGAGGAGAACAAAGAGGATTACCAGATAAATTTAGCATGCAACAAATTTGTATTAAAATTTATTTGTTGTTTACACTAAATTCAAATGCAACTGCCTTTTATTTTTTCACCCTGGAAAGCCTAAAAAATGTCATATCAACCTAACAAAATTACGTTAAGTTTTGACACATGACCACTTCATAATTTGGCAGGCTACGCAAGGTATGCAGGCATAAGGCTGAATTTACATTTTTGTTAAAAATAAGACCAGGAATTAATAGTGTACCTGCACATATTGTTTAACCTGCCTGAAAATCTGTCAAGCGCCTAGTGTAGTATTCTGAATTTGACCTTATTAAAATACAGAATTGTTATAACTTTTTAAAACTATGGGTAGCATTGTAGTATTTACTCTATTGCTTTTGAAGTTGTGATTTTTTAACAAACTATAAAACTGATTAATCCATTCATGCAATAAATACTCATTAAGCACCTACCATGTCTGATTTTCTCTCTACCAATTCATTGCCCCCTGCCTTGCCTTATCCTTGCAATAAAATTGTGTAGCTGAGAGGATCCACCTGCTTGAGTTAGAAATAAGGAAGAAAAAGATCCTCCTTTAAGAACAGGAAGCCGGTTATGAGCCAAATCTGTCCCCTCAAGAGGGTACAGTGAGGTCTCAACCCCTAGTATCTCATAATGTTACCAGAATTTCTTTTTTAGTAGGTCCTTGGTCTTGGGGATTCGAAATGAATCCACCGACCACAGGTCAGTGGTAAGGCAGGATGTGTTTTACAGAAAAGGCACCAGAGCTTCTGACAGAGGGAAGAACCCAAGTCTGAAAAAATCCTCCTGCATTTTTGGAGGATCCAAATTAATGGATACAGTCCCTTCTGCTGGGGCAATGTTCATGAACGTGTTGACAAATGAATTGTTTGTACAGTTCCTTCCATTCTGGGGAAGGGGCTGTATCCATCCATGAAGGGACTGTTTTCCCTTCATGAAATTTCCCAGGCCTAGGAAATAAAGAAATAGGTTTCTGTGTTCAGCTCTGAATGCGGGAACCCTACCTCACCCTTGGGCCTGAGAAACACTCACAGTAGCACAGCCAGAGGAGGCCCTCTTCTCTGGGTCCACGGATGGCTCCGGGGTTGGCACCAGCAGCAGCGCGGGCTGTGCCCTGATTCCCCTCAACTAACTAGGGACCCGCGGGCTTCCTCAGTCATCACCGGCTCTGCCGCACTTGTTTCTCCAGCTGCACCAACACCCCTGGGGCAGAGATGCAGAAAGCTCGGCAGGTCCTCCAGGTGGCTGCGCTGACCAAGTTGGGATGGACACGTCCCCTGTCAACTAAGAGGACCATTTTGGGAAATAGAGTCTCTGTAGAAGTAAACAAGTTAACCTGAGATTAGGGTGGACCAGAAGTCAGTATGGCTCGCGTCCTTCCTAAAGGAGAATTTGAACACAGGGAGACACATAAGAGAGAAGGCATTGTAAGAAAACACTAGAAAACTCCTCGTGAGGACAGAGGCAGATATAGAAATTACGCAGCCTGCCTCAAGCCAAGGAAACCCTGAGACACCGGGAGCTACAAGAGGCGGCGAGGATCCTCGCAGGGCAGATTTCACAAAGGGCTTTGCGGCTGACTCCTTAACTTGCGGCGACTCGTCTCTACAACTGTGACACCATAAATTTCTGTAGTTTTCAGCTTATTCAGTTTGTAGTGGCAGACTTGGGAATCCAACAGAAATCCCACTCACAAAGACAACCTTACTTTCTCTCCCACACCTGTCCTAATGGCAATTTTAGGACTTTATAGATGACGATATTATATCACATTAACCGCAAGATTCAGAATTCCTATCTATTTGTGTAATTTCCTCAGAGAACGTACATGCTTGGGAAGTTAATCTTAATATTTTCATTTTCATATATTTATCTCCAAAAAGTCATTGAAATGCTAGAGTATGCCATTAACTTATCTGGGCTTGGGGGAGAAATCAATGAAAATAATGATAGTACTAATAAAAACCTGCACATTTTTATTGAATCATGAACTTTCCATTAAAGTTGACTCACAAAATAATTGTCAAAAGATTTAATGTAATGAACAAGACAGTAAGTAAAAAGAGCTGTTGTCTATTTTGTGTACTGTATATGTGTTTTTGACTCTATTCCTGTCTATATCCCTATTTCTATCTCTACCTAAATGTGTCCCTATTTTTATCTGTGTATATATGTGTATATAGTATATATGTGTAAATACATTGTATATATGTGTATATATACATTGTGTATATATGTACACATATACAATGTGTATATATATGTGTGTGTGTGTGTGTCATGTATGTGTGTGTGTGTATTTATATATTAGCTAAATAATAGGTAACAGGGTATAAGACAAAAAATTCTTAATCTTCAATAGAAAATAGGAAGTCTTTTCCAGAAAGTATCCAGCCACATAGCATGAAAACTAGAGATACATGTCTGAATCCTTTCTAGAAACCACTACTATACTTTGATTTTGATGAATTTAAAAATCTCTTATAATCAAAGATCGTACAAAGATGTATAGCACTTTATTAATAATATTAAATACTTCTATTCAGTGTACAGTATAAATATAACCATGATTGGTCATGTAATTCCTGGCGCAGAATAATACACTGCATTATCATTCAGAAACTTTATTTATTTACTTATTTATTTAAGACAGAGTCTCACTATGTTACCCTCAGTAGAATATCATGGCAACACATCTCACAGCAACCTCAAACTCGGGCTTATGCTAGTCTCTTGCCTCAGCCTCCTAAGTAGCTGGGATTACATGTGCTGCCACAATACCTGGCTATTTGTTTGTTGCAGTTGTATTGGGTTTTTTTGGTTCTTTTGTTTTGTTTCAGTAGGCCTAGGCCAGGTTCCAACCAGCCAGCCCTGATGTATGTGGCTAGTGCCCTAACCACTAAGCTATGGGCACGGAGTCCATTCAGAAACTTTAATTAAAATGCTAGTAGCATCTTTGGATTTACTTTTAGAATAATTAGGAAAGTAAAATTACTCTATCCTTTAGTTTGAGATGCAACGTGATAAAATAAAAGCAATTTTAGGTTGAGAGTAATCGTTATGTCATTGTAAACTAATTTTATATTAACTTTTTGAATTCAAAAGCATGTGACATTGCCTATGTCTAAATAAAAATGGTGACTATCACGTAAACATGCTTTTCAATGACTTTCAAATGTGTAAATATAAATTATCTGTTTTAATTGAGTTATATAATTCTTAGCCATAAGTATATAAAGTTTTAATTTAAACTAAACTTAATATACTACTTTTCATCTTCACTGAGGGTTAGTAGTTCAATTGGTAGAAATCATGATTATAATAACACATTTTATAGCATTTACCATGTACAAGGAATTACTCTGAACAACAGAGCAAGAAACTTGTGTGTGTTCCCCTTCACATTAATTCATGTTTAGATGGTAAGGCACTGTTTTTAGTATCGATATTCAAATGAGAACTTCAACTTCAGCAGTGAGATTCCAGAATTCATTCTTTTAGAAACCGTGGGAGGGTAACATATACTATGCAGTGTAAGCTATTTATTCAAAATTGCTAAAGGCACACGTACTATGTGCTGGTGTAAAAAGAATCAAATATGTGGAGAATGATTTCTTTGCAAATATTATTACATATTTATCAGTGATTTCAGAGAGTCATGCCCTTTTTTAATACAAACACTCTGAGATCAACATGAATTGCATTACCCTTAAGTGTTGTTATTTTGTTTGGATTTATTTGATTATACTACATTGAATGAAATATTTTCTCTCATTGTGTCTTGTATCTTTCTCATCTAAGTATCCCCCAAAGAGCACAAATCACGCCTTCTCACTGTAGAAATTCCTTCTAAGTAACTTCTAAATAACGAAATGTAGAAAATAAAAACTCATTCTATTGCTCTTCCACTGCAAGAGTAAAGCAATATTTTTCTTTGATAGAATTTGGTTATGATCATAAATAGTATTTGTTATTTACACTATACAGTGAAATAACATTAGGAATTGCAAATGAGTATTTTAAATGTCATGACAAAAAATTCACTCAGCGTTTGTACTAAGAGATTGAGAGAAATGTATCTGGCCACGTATGTTTATCTTGATGTATTTAATAAGCCTTATGTTATAATGAATTTTTCAAATGCTTAACAAGAAATTGGAGCACAGAAAAAAATAGCTTTAAACAATTCTTTCCTTAGCTGGGGTAGATTTAATCAAAGAATCAGTGATATTAAAGGTAGAAGAAATTTATGTAGAATTCATTTGTTCTCATCTTTATATGCTCATTTAATAATTGTCTTATTATTTCTATATTGTAAACAAGGCAATGGGAACCAGACAGCTTATCTGTTATATGACAGGTGAATCACCAGGTTCTGGAGGGCAGTGGCCAGAGAAGATGAAGGGGAAACATCCAATGTTCCTTATAACTTCATCTATAATATATATAATATACTATATCAAATTACTATGATATCAAATTAAGTTCAAAATCACCCACAAAGACTAAGTTTAAAGTATCTTCGTTTAGTAGAATACCTTTCTGTGAGGTTTCATATCGTAGTCCAGTTTTAAACCTTTTTTTTAAAAAAAAGTGTATGTTTCAACTGTTAATGACATGAACTATATTTCAGAACTTACTGTGACCCATTCGTTTTATATTCCAGACACAGAAAAGGCATTTTTATAACTTATCTATTTTAGACAAACAGTAATACTTGATATTTTCACTCCGTAGGTAAATAAAAATACACATCAGTATTGATTTTTAGAGTGTTTCCTTCACAAAAACTTAATTCTTGCCAGTAAAAAGAAGGTCATGAGTAGAGGTTAAATGAAGCTACTTCTAACTTGAGACAACTTTTTTAAACAAAAACATTCTGGTTAACCAAAGTCATATCTCCTCCTCTTAATTTTCCGACTAAGTGAACTTTATTCTTGTTCTATGGCCAAAAAATTATAGCAAATGTATAATTAACAGGGACACCTCCAAGATCTACCTATTTAATATTTCACCCTTTTGTTCATCCTTGCCAGGGTAGGATAATTAATCTAGACGTTAAAAAATAATTTTGTCACATGCAGGGAATATATTTTCTGAAAATACTACAAATGAATCAAAATGTAATACTGAGTTTCTGTGTTATTATGTCTGTGGGAGTTACATCTTTTTAACAGATAATATTTTTAAAGTATTTTCTTATATACCAACTCAAGATGTAAATAGTTACTAAGAAAATATAATTGTTTAGACAATAAGATTGGTGTGCTGTTGGAGTATTTGGGAGAAATATATTACTTAGATGGCTAAAATATAATGAAATAAGTTGAACATGATTTGATTACCGATAAAAGAGTTACAGCAAAAAAATAGATAAATTTAGATAGAATACATGTATCACATGGAGTTTAGTCTTATAAGATTAAACAAACATTATATAGACAGAATTTTAATGCAGAATGGAAAGGTAAAAATTGTAGTCCTCTTCTAATCACATAAATTAATGTCTGAGTCTGACATTTTTGAGCTGTGTATTTCTAGACAAATCATTTCATAATTTGGTGCTTGTAACCCCGGTTCTGTTCTGGATAAACTCTACACTGTTTGCTAACTGATATTCCAAAATCCATGAATCCTGAAAGGAGGAAGTACTTACTAAGTCTTATGTTGAAGAATTACATTAATACAAGCAAACTGAAAATTAGATAGTATAACTTGGCAATCATTGGTGAATGTCTTTAAATGAAGTAAGAAGATAACCATAGAAAATAGAAGAATGTTACAAGGGTATAGATAGGAAATAAATGATCCTGTACTTGGTTTTTGATACTTAGAACAGAAAGACAAAGACATCGTAAATTCAGAAATGTACCCTAAAGCTCTGTGTGTATGCATGTGTGTGTGTGTACAGGAAGAGACACACAAAAGAAAGAGAAAATATAATAGATTTAAATATTGAGTATTATTCTATATGTCCAGACTCAGTACAACCACAGGGCAAAGCAGTCAACACAATAATTGGAAATTATTGTATGTCAAATTTTGTAGAGCATTTTTTATATGATATTATACCCTGCTAAAGAAGAAATAGCTAAAATAAATACATACTATCTTAAAATAAATGTTAGAGATTTTGAGTTGACAATTTGATTAATGTACATCTAACTTTATGATTAGCAATGTAAATGCTTTTCCAGGAGTTGTGTAATTACCATGATCTTTCTCTAAAAGAATTAGGATTAAAGAGAAGACTGACAGCTTACCTGTGGAGAAACTCCAAAGCATGAGGCACATCTTACCAGACCTTAATTGGAGAAATTGAAAAAAAGTCATAAAAATTATTAAGAAGGGGAAATCTGTTTTCAACTGTATTATTTTATAAGATGCCTTATTATTCTCAAAGGCAATAAGAAAACTTTTCCAAAAATAAATTTTTGTTACCAATGTTAAATAAAATCAATGTCACCTTATTCTAAACTCAATTCAAAGTTGAGAACAGACAAGTTAGCAGAATTGCCATAACAATAGCAGAAATATAAGTATAATTTTTAGATTAGAAGTAATAATCACCATTTGTTGCAATTCTATAATTTGGAAAGTAATTAATACATAATAAATCTAATCTTCAAGTTATTTACCTTTATTATTATGCTGATAGAAACTGAGAACCTAATAGATTAAATTAATCACAAGAAAATCAACAACTAATTAATGATAGTTAATATTTAATTTATATTTTTTCTAGTTTAACCATCTATATTCTTTTGAAATAAACAAAGTGTATTCAGTGAAATTGAAAGGTCAAAATTTGTAGTAAGGTCTGAGTATTTATGATCTAACATATTTTAAACTCTAATTTTCATAGTAAAATCTCAGAAACATACAATTGTTTTAACTTAACAGTAGCTCAAGAAGAGGTTTCATTCTGTATAAGAAATCAAGAAGGAGGGGAGGAGCAAGATGGTGGTAGAGTAACAGCTTTCTTGCAACTGGGCACAGTGAGACTGGGGCAAGAAGACTCCAGGGCATCTCTGGCTGGTGGGATCTACCCAGAAACATCCATTTGGGGACACAGGGAGTTGGTGAGAGACTTCTGGACCCAATGAGGAGGTTCAAAAGCAGTGGAGAACTGGCAAGTGGTTGCATGTGTTCATTCAGTCTAATCCCGCAGCATTAAGTATAGCAGTAGCGAGATTGCAAACTGGGAAGGCCTTACCTGAGAGCTGTTTTGTTTTTGATTTTTTTTGAACTTGGCACTCAGTTGAGCTACCTTGGGAGAACTTGGGCAAGTGTATGGAGGACTGCAAGTGTTATCTAGGGCCCTGGACTAGCTGCTGAGCTGGATGGAGCTGATAGTATTTGCTGTGGGACATACAGAGCTGTTGTGGGAGAACTGCCCCCCACAAGCTCTGCCTTCAGGGTTGCAGAGGAAGGATCAGGCTGTAGACCTTGGGTGAGTAATCTAGTGACTGAGCAGCCTAAAGGTGGGGACTGAATCTCCTTCCAGCGTTGGCCCTCAGAGGCATAGAGTGAGACTGGTTTGGCACACTGGGTAAGCAGGCAGCAACTTCAGGAGTGATCCTGGTGACAAGTGCTTTCCTGGGAAAGTTTCTGTTTAGCTAAACTTAACAGATTAAAATGCCTTTTAATCAGGCTGAGGAGAGATTTAGGCTCTCCACCGAGCAGGGATTGGGAAGTCAGCAGAGGCCTCCAGTCTCGATCTCGTATGGCCATATCAGCATTATGATTAACATCTCATACCCAAGAACATCACCTGTTGCCCAGACAATATTTAGCAAGATATATATACCACTTTGGTTTTGGTCTTTTTTTTTTTTAATTTCAACATTTTGCCTCTAGGTTTTTCTTTTTTTAATTTATTTTCTTCATTTTTCTAGTTTAAATATAATTTTCCATTGTTGCCTTCTTAACAATTAGAACTTAATTTTTGCTAGTGTTTCTATCCCTATTATTTAGTTTTTTCCCCAATTTTATCACATAACATTTTCTGTTTGCTTGTTTTGGTTTGATTTACAGCATTTTTGTCTTCCTCTCTACTTGGTGGAGGTGGGGTACTGTATCTGAACAGGCTGGCAAAGAGATGCTGACCTCAAGGGAACCACCCAACCCGGCACCTCCAGATGTTGGGATGTTTAAGGTTGGGTCAAATTATCCTACTATACACCTCTATTGCTCTTATCTCCCTCTTTCTGTGCCTCTGTTCTTTTTGTCAATATTCCCTTTTACTCACCCCGTCTCCTTTATCTTTTTTCTTTTATATTTAAAAATTTTTTTTTTCCCTTCTTGCTTTTCAATCTTCTCATCCTTCTAGTCCTGTACTAAAATGACTCATCAAAACCCCAAGCCAGAGGCAGAGTAACTTAAAGAGCAAGAGAAAGTGAAAGGAAAATTAGGGCAAGGAAGTAGATAAAAGAAAACACTCATGAAGAAGAATCAGCAGAAAAATCTTGGCAGCATGAAAAACCAGTCTGCAGCAACCCCCCCACCCCAAGGGACTGTGAGGTAGCTATTACAGAGGATTCCACTTACAAAAAAATGGTAGAAATGACAGAAAGGGAATTTAGAATGAAGATGATGGAAACAATGAAGGAAACTGCTGATAAAGTGGAAAATAACCAAAAGGAAATCCAAAAACAGAATGAAATAAGAGATAAACGATATGAAGAATATAGAAAGTCTATAGCAGAGCTGAAGGAACTGAAGCAATCAATTAGGGAAGTTAATGACACAGTAGAAAGTATCGACAACAGATCAGACCATTCAGAAGAAAGAGTCTCAGAGGTAGAGGACAAAGCTCTTGAGATTACTTAGATAAAGAGGCAGAAAAAAAGAAAGAGAAAGGAGAACATTCACTGACAGAATTATGAGACTTTATGAAATAATGTTCAACCATACGAGTTATAGGGATTCCAGAAGGTCAAGAAGAAGGCCTTGGAGGAATGGAAACCATACTAGAGAGTATTATAAATGAAAATTTCCCAAATACTACCAGAGTTTCTGACACACTCCTTTCAGAGGGATATTGGACTCCAGGTCACCTGAACTCTAACAGAGCTTTGCCAAGACACATATTGTGATGAACCAATCCAAAGTCAAGACAAAAGAAAAGATTCTTCAAGCTGCCAGGAGTAAGCAGCAGTTGCCTATAGGGGAAAAATCCATCAGAGTGACTACAGATTTCTATAATGAAACTTTTCAAGCAAGAAGACAATGGTCATCTATCTTTAATCTATCTTTAAACAGAATAATTTTAGTTCATGTCCCCTAAGAAAAAATGATATTTTATCTTTCTTTCAAAGGGAAAAATAAAATTTTAGATCAACCTATATTTAATGGTTGAACTATTCTATTCACTGCTGGTTATCAAGAAATTTATGCAAAAATAGTTGAAATAATCCAAATGTTAGCAAATCTATGTTAATTATCAAAAAAGAAATAGAAAACTTAAATTGATTTAAAATATGCCAGATTGGCTCAGCACCTGTGGCTCAATCGGCTAAGGTGCCAGCCGCATACACCTAAGGTGGCGGGTTCGAATCCCCAGCCCGGGCCTGCCAAACAACAATGATGGCTGCAACCAAAAAATGGCCGGGTGTTGTGGCGGGCGCCTGTGGTCCCAACTACTTGGGAGGTGGAGGCAGGAGACTCGCTTGAGCCCAGGAGTTGGAGGTTGCTGTGAGCTGTGATGCCATGGCACTCTACCCAGGGGGATAGCTTGAGGCTCCGTCTCAAATAAATAAATAAATA
>CAUYQV010114761.1:0-44616 GCA_963574575.1 Galagoides demidoff
TCCCCCTGGGTAGAGTGCTGTAGCATCATAGCTCACAGCAACCTCCAACTCCTGGGCTCAAGCGAGTCTCCTGCCTCAGCCTCCCAAGTAGCTGGGACCACAGGCACCCACCACAACACCCAGTTATTTTCTGGTTGCATCCATCATTGTTTGGTGGGCCCAGGCTGGATTTGAACCCACCACCTTAGGTGTATGTGGCTGGCGTCTTAGCCACTTGAGCCACAGGTGCCGGGCCTCTTTCTTTTTCTTTTTTTTTTTCTACAAGCAGGATCTATGAAGGATGGAATTTTCAATATATGTTCATTTCACTTCACCTAGAGAATTTACATGGTTGCATGAAAACCACTTTGAAACCTTATTTTGGTCTTCACGGAACCCAATCTCAACATCTCAGACTGACTGAAGTGTACTAAATTCCATTTTCAGCTTTCTCTGGGGCTCTGTGAAGCTCGGTTGGTATTGCATGTTATAAGTAAGTTACTTCTAATGCTCTTCTAAAGCTTGTTAAATGCCACACTTGACACTTTGAGGCTGTAACGTTTACCTTTACCTGTCAGTAAATGTGAACTCACAATTCATCTAGTTTTTTTGATGTTGGTGATTTCCACCCATTCTTATTTCTAAATAAGTACTATTTTTAAAGAACTATACTTTTATGAATTGTAGTTACCACTTAAATACATGAAAAGAAACTTCATGAATCTTTGCCTGAGACATTCAACAAGGTAAAAACCAAGGATATTAAAAGTGGGTGGCTTAATCGTTTTATTGAAATGACAACACCATTAATAAGTATACACAATTGCTGTATATTAAATGTGACTGTTCTGCTCAATGAAAATTTTAATATTGTAAAGTAAAACAAATCTAAACACAATGATTCCAACCAGTCCTTTTACACATCTGCATTTATTTCAGATTTAGACAAACCTAATCTTTCTTTTTATAAAAGGTGAACCTAAAGTATAGTTTTAAAATGCAAAATTCATATTCTCTGCATATCATCCAGACAAATTACATTTAGACTGCATATGCTTTTGATTTGATAGATTTCTGTCCTGAGCTACACGCGACCTACAAGTCAGTCGTGGAGCAAGAGGAACCGTGAACTACCAGTTATTGTGTATCACAGAGGAAATCTTTGTTGGCTGAAAGTCTGACAAAATTTTATTTTCAAACACAGGGCTTTATTAAGCTTTTCTTTCCTAGAGCAATAACCTCATTTAAAACAAACAAAAAAAAATTATAGCAAATATACCCAAAGGTATAAGCAAACTTGATGAAAACGTTCATATCCCTGAATGCCACGGCGATGGCAGCAGCAGCCGTATCTGGAAGGAGAAAAACTTAATGTTTCCTTTCTGCCTTCATTACCCAACATCAAGGAAACTGGACCCTTATTAATATGATAGAATTCTTTGTAACTTCTACTTCGGAATAAAAGTTTAAACACCTTGTATATAAAAACATTCAGGACATTCTAGAAACCATCACGCTTAGCATGTTTATGTGTCAGAAGTACTCTCTCAACAGTTTAATCCTCATTTTATAGTCTAGGAGATAAACTCTGCCTGATATATTATTTCAAAGAGTGTAGAGACAAAATGAAAACAAAGAAGAAAAGACAAAATTTGGAATTTAAGTGTTTTCCTGGAAGGAAGTAATCTCTGTGAAATAAAATAATCTTTGTGAAATGATTTAGCAAAACCAAGTCCAGATCACATCATCTTGGAGAAACAGCAGCAGTGTTTTATCGTCATTGTCAATTTCGTAAAAAACGAGATTTCC
The DNA here is from genome assembly GCA_963574575.1 of Galagoides demidoff. Lineage (NCBI taxonomy): Eukaryota > Metazoa > Chordata > Mammalia > Primates > Galagidae > Galagoides > Galagoides demidoff. Next base: position 1,789 of record CAUYQV010114761.1, read on the forward strand.
AAGAATACTGGCTTTTTTTATTTTACTTTAATTTTCAAGTAACTTAATAGTGACCTATTTGTAGCAATTGCTTTCTAAAGGAGATAAAAGAAAGAAACTATTTGTTAAGGAGGTGATCAGTGCACTTTTTTTTTTCCTTTTCTTGTAAATGTTACAATGCATACAAGTATATATCTTTAGAAAAAACACATTTAACAGAGATACATCTAGTACTGACATAATCACGAATTTCTAAATTCTTCTAAATATACTGTTTTTGACATATGTTTAAAAGAAAAACTTATATTTAAGCTCCTTATGTCTTTAAAAAGCCACATTGTAACATCAAATCCTATTTGTTTTACACTACAACAGCACACATCTCTCACCATTTAAAAAGAGATTTCTGTGAAGAGATGATGGCGTCACTGGGAATTCTCAAAAAGAAAATTAATTTGATGTCATCAGGATAATTGAGCCCTGATCACTTCACACATTGTTTATTCTGATAGAACAGTTAGAAAATTAGAGATAGAAAAAGAAAAAAAAAACACCAAAGAAAGAAAACATACTTGTTATATAGATACCTGCACACTACTATACCGTGTTCAACATTCCTACTACTGGTAAGAATGATGTCTATGACAGCTGACCCAAACCAGTGCCTCAATTAACTAGTATTAAATGGTAATTAAGACTGTTCCAATTAAGTTTTAATTTTTTAAAAATTAAGTACAAACTCAGTCATTCAATAAAGTGTTGTAGTCCTTTGGTGTGTTTCTAGGAGCAGAATATAGCAATTTACTATTGACAAGCACTAACGGAGGAGGTCATTTCACAAGTATAGTGTGGGCAAAGGTGAACCGGGCAACTGATGAAATCTGTGGCCAAGGCGGAATAGCAATCTCGGAGCCAAATGGTAATAAAGTTACTGAAATGAAGCAATGTAGTTTCTAAACTGAACTGTCATAAACGAGGATATGGGCTTCAAACTGGCATGCCAGTAGTAATTAAAATATTATTTCTCTCTTTTAAAAAGTTCCAAATGGTCCTAATAGTCTTATCGATTTTTTATTCAAACAGCTAAAAGTGAGGTTAGGAGACAGGGGAAGGAGCGGCCAGGGCAGAGGTTTGCAGAGAGGCAGGGCAAAATCTCTAAGGGCAGAAAAAGGAAAACAAAGTAGGCATATTAACACACTGGGGTCCAGCGTGCCGCGCACACACAACACAAGCCTACCCCACAGTAAAGAAGGCAGGGCGACTCCTAAGTCACATCGGATATTCTTATTTAGAAAGCGATGGTGGCACACGGACTGTGTTTAGTGTTCACGAGGATACAGAAAGTTTCTGAGAGGCAAGAAGACAAAAATGAAGTTCTCAAAATAAGATTCCTCTGAAGATGTAAGGTACTGGGAGTACTCCATACAATTCTGATGCCACACTGAGGACTCGGCCGGCTTCGCAGAAACTCACGTTTCCAGCTGCACCTCGAAAACTCAGCCTTGGCAAACCCAGAGAAGGAATTCATCACCCCTTGCAGTGACGAGTCATATGCAACCCAAATCTACTCTTCAAACAACCAAGACATTTCTCTCTGAGATGAAAGCCTCTCTAAGGTAGTGTTTAGCCATGATACAGCCTCCACGCCAATTTATTATGTGGTCCACTTTGCAACTAGCCTATTACACATGATTGTCTTTCATTTCATTGAACCTACGTGAACAGTATTCAATACATCTATGATTTGTCTAAGCTGAAATATAAAATACCAAACAGTTCATTTGGTGAGAGCACAAATGAATCATCAGGGCCCCGGGGGGCCAGGCCGGGGAATTAAGTGGACCTTAGTTTCAGTATGCTGGAGAAAGGCCAAAGGTTTGGAAATATCTCCAGTATTTTTCCTTCCCCTCCGAAGCACAGTCGTACCTTACAAACCAACACGCCCCTCCTAGCTGTTAGAGCCAAGAAGGGATGTGCTGTGTGATTAAGGCTCTACCTGCCCTGATCTCTGCAGCCCGCAGCAGCCATCACCTGGGAAGCCCCTTCTTGTCAGTGTCTGCCCAGCCCCTATTGAGCAAAATAAACATAAAACACAACTTCTCAATGAACACTGGCTTTTCTTCTTGTATCTTTGAGAAAAGAAAGAGAAAGAGAGAGGTGTTTTATAAATGGGCAGGTCAATTTAATTTTTTTTCTCACTCTAGAAAGCTCTAGGAAAAAAAGAAATACACTAGCCAGATGTAAACTGTTATTTGTATTTACTGTCTCATTGTTTTTACAAATGTCAGCATATGCTATCACGTGACAGCCCATAAGGAAAATAACTATACAAACATTAACTGAACAAGAAGTGTTCAATTAAAATAATAAACAACTGACTCTGAGACTGGTTCTGTACTATAAGGAAATATCAAGTCTTTCTAAAACATCTCCTGAAGTTTTGTGCGTTCTATACAAACATTAAGATTTCTATGCCAAAGTAGCAATATCCATTAGTATTCTAGCAAATAATATACAGTGTCCTGATGCAGCAAGCAACTGCGTCAATGAGCCACCTCCCTTTAGTCTGGATAAGGGGAAGTCCTCTGCACAGCCCTCCAAAACTGAGAAATGTCAGGCTGGAGGTCTATTATACTGAGAAAGAAAGACAAAGTACGATTTAGCAAGGCTACAAGCTACCCTTTAGTGAAAATTATGAAGATTACGTAACTGCTAGTCTGTCCTTGGTTCATTTTGTTGTTTATTTTGTTAAGGCTAAGTGACCTTCCTCCATAGGAAATAAATCTGTAAGGAACTAAAAAATCACAGACAATTAATGCACTAGCCAACAAGACAGTCTTCTCAAATTATGGTTCTGGATATTGCCAAATGCCGGTGGAAAGGGTTTGCAAAAAGCAAGGTAAAGCAAAATGCACACAGACTTGAACTGCTAGAAGACAGGAATGAGTTTAGTGTAGGCTGCCTCTGACATAACAGTATCAGCTAAATGGAAGGTTTTTATTTAGTGCTTATTTTAACAAAACCCCGTGTTTAACTTATGACACAATAGGGATTTGGAGGTCTTCCTCATCACCTTAAAAGAGGTAAACCAGAATCTAGCCAGAGATGAAGGTGCTATTTCATCTTGTACAGTTCCCACCCTCACCCCAGGTACTAACTTATTTATTGGTAAAATAATGACCTATAGCATTAGCTAAAGAGATACAATTACAAGATTAGATGGAGTCAGTGTTCACCTGTACACAATGGCTTGTCTGACTACAAAGAGCCATCCGTTTCAAATCTTTTCAGCTCATACAAACTCTTTATTGCTTCACTAAAACTAAAATCTATATGCACATGTGCACACACACACACACACACACACAACATAGGAGAAGAGGGGGCATTCATTTTCAACCACAGACCTGCAATAAAATCAAATCTGCTTTTTACTCCAAAAGCATCGCCTGGATTATAGAAGATGCTTGCAGCTTCTCGAGGCAAGTCCAGTTACCATAACAAATGTACATTTTACCAGCCTTGCAATTCTAATTGTGTTTAATACAGTTTCGTGTTGCATCAAAGTACAAAATCAATACCATTTGTCCAGCATACAGGAAAAATGGAATCTATAAAGGGCTCTTATTGAGTAATTAAACACCTATTATTGTCATAGGTAGTGAAACAATGAATATGATAAGATAAATTTTTGCAAGAAAATACTGCAGTGATTAATACCTCCCTACGTATTAAATAAAAATGACTGCCTTTTGTGCAGTACTGCTGGCAGAAGAACAGGGACGCGAGAAGTAGTTGCCAGAGCCACAATAACAGGCTAACCTTGAACTGAACTCCTTTCCCCAAGAAATTAAATGCTGTAGCAGGACTTTAAATCCCCCCACTTAGAGCTCATTTGTGTGCCATGTAACCTGCAGCTCCTGAAGAGAACTCATTATCTTCAAAAGGAGAATCCCTTTATAATTTCTTTATGAATGTGTATATTGTTTCTACAAAAGAAAAAGAAAAAAAAAAAAGTATTTCCATGTCCAAAAAGGATAAGAATATTAACAGTGTAAGCAAGGCAGAGAGACGTGTACCAATCAGATGCCATTTCTACCTCCAATGTTAGATTGAGAATGAGGTTAGAGACAATGCACATTTAGGAAAAGATGGTAATCTGGTAGATGGACGCTAACGCTCCTGGTTATTCTGTCACTAGAGTCTTGGTATCTTGATATCTCTCTCTCTGGCATAGCATGAAAGCCTTCCCTCCATAGCCCCCACCCCCTGTACATACACACTCCCCACCCACCACCCACCACCCACCACATGGCTCCTCCATTGCTTTGCCTTCTTTTTTTTTTAACTTAAGAGTGATGCACCAGGAACAACTACAAAGTACAAAAGATGAATCTATGGATGTGACACTTGTAAAGGGTAACCCTATTTCACAAGTGAGATGGGACAAAAAAGAGAGAAAAAAGGCCACTGAAGCAATAACTGCTCACTGAATTACCATTAAATTGTAAGATTTACAATCCAGCGGACAGTAAGTGCATATCTAATGGAGTTTGTCCTCTAAAAGAATATAAAGGGAAGCTTTGCGGCAGGAGATGTGTGTAGGTGATGTATGTTTCTTTTAATCTATTTTTTAATTAAAAACAAAAAGTTCAAAAAAAAAAAAAAAAAGGACGCATTGCAGAAACACCAGCAAACCCCTGAGGCAAACTTAAAAGCTTAATTTCAAATGCGCTTTATATGAATACTCTTATCCTCTATCAAACTGAATTCATTCCTCCAAATACAAAATGTAAGAAGTATAGAAAAACAAGAAGTGGCGCCATACTTCACATGGCCCTAATACATGAACAGTTAAACATTCAAATTGTCCCTGAAAAAGGCACTGAGTCTAAATGTTTGGTTATTCGTGGTGAGATCTTTCTAATGCAAAATAACGTACAGAGCTTATTAATAGTATAATGTCATTTAATGAAGACAAAGTCTTATGTTAACAGCATAGAGACTTCAAATACAATACTAATGTAACTAAGTATCAATCACATTATAACCGCTTATTTTTATTAGCACAACCTCCAGAAAGGAATTGACTATTTTGAAACAAAATTATTTAAAATACCCTAATTAATTTTTAAACAACCATAATGCAAATTCTACTAACCATCATCTGTGCTCCTTTCTAAAGACAGCATTGGGGAGATAATGCCTATTTCCACCTCTTGACAGACAAGCACCTAGTAAACATACCTGGTCAGAGATTCATGCACACAGGAAATATTTTAGCAAAAGCTCTCTGGAAAAGGAAAAAAAATGACATGAACTGGCTTAAGCAATATTTGTTGGAAGATTTATTTATCTTGTTTAAGTAAATCGATGTTTCATTTAAGCAGTATGATAGAAGCCACTGTCCTTGAATTAAGTAACATGTAAAACTGTTATTCCGGTTTTGCAAATCTATGCTTTGCTCTTCTCACCTCTCCCCACATGATCTGAATTTTATTTTAAAGGATTAACAAGTAACATCTATGATCAGCAATGATATCCTTGTTCTTTTAAACCTCAGTGAATCAAGTTCGGCAGAGGTGAAGTAGTGGAATTATCAGTACAAGTGACTATGTCATCAGAGTCTTCAGAAAGGTGCTGTACAGAAATGCCTAAATAAACAGCAGCATAAAGGATTTTATATATGACATATACACACATCTCTCTGTCTCTCTCCCATGCACACACACATGCACACACACAGCCAGTTTCTGGCTTTTGAAAAATATAAAATACAGACACTACTGTCTATAAAGCAAAAGGCACCGGCTACTATATGCAAACTAAAAGGCATCTGTAATCTCCCTTCACATCAATTTTAACTTCAATTCTAGTTTAAGTGATGTACTGTTTTCTCTTCACCCTTGCCAAGACATTTGAAAGATAATCTGAAAAATCACTTGGTTAGAGCCCCTCTCTATGCTACAGTGAGCCGGAGAATTTCCAGCATCTGATGAAGACCAGTGGACCACCTGATACTTTTTCAGCAGGGTGATAAAATTAAAGGATGGTTTTGATTTGCTTGAAGAATTACTTCCCTTACTTAATTGTTTAAAGTGCACAGTATTAACACAAAGGCGGGGGGGAGAAAATTAAGAAGGTGACTGTAGAGCCTGAGCTAATTGCAAGCTGATTAGATTGTGCCATGCAAGAACTCTCCCTCCGTTACCTACCATCACAAGCTCTGGTCTTTTCCACCCTGCTGCTGCAGCAAACAAGCTGATTTGCTAACAAAGTGGTCAGCTCGGCACTCGCACAGCGGCTCGCAGGGTCCACAGACGGCTGCTCTCCATGCAGAGAATCTCAAGCTCCATTCTCCAATCTGATTACACGGCTCCTTGTTCCAGCAGCCTTAAACCTTCATGGCAGTTTACCAACATTTTCATCACTTTTTTCTTTTACAAAGCAAAAGAACTGATAAGCTCTCAGGTACCCAGGATTTCATAGTCAATGGCTGGCCAGCAGCCAGCATTCCCTCACCACACAACTGTTTCGGGCCACACTGCATAAAGCAGACAGGATTTACCAGACTGCACAGAACCATTAGAATTTTGCCGTGTATACAAGTAAGCAGCATGTTTCTGTCCTTACAGATGTCAGCCATTGTGTCTAATCACATCTAGGGAGTACAGAGACCTAATAAGTGCCCTGCCTGCCCTCACCTCCCCACAAAAGAAGCAATGCAAAGCAATCCAATGAGCAGATGCCCATGAATCCCCCTGTTACTCTAACTGAGGTGCTCAGGCATTCTGCCTGGGCAAGGCCAACCACTAAAAACTGTGTTTTAAAAGTCCCAGTCTGATTACCTAGACCAATTACCTCGATTGCCATGAAAATGATCCTAATGACTCTCCATTAAAATCTAAAATGTTGTGGACAACACGAAATAACTGATTAGCATCTTGAAACTTTGGCAATTCCCCAGAACTTAAAAAAGGCAAACCGAAAGATGCAGAAAGGAGCAAAAGGAGAACAAATTTATCACCTCAAGCAGCTTCATGAGAATTAATCTTCTACGCTTTAATTCCCAGAAATCACACCAGGCAGTTAGCATGAGTTTCAACCTAATTTAGTCACATCCGAAAGTTTAAAACAACAGCTCCCGTAGCATTTCCTGGAGAATGTCTATGCATAGACTCTTCCTCTCAAATAATATTTTAAAAATTCATCTTTTACCTGTAAGCCCATGAGCCTAAAATGCAAAATAAACATGGCCCTAAAATGTGGATTATTTTACAGTGAGACCATGTAAATATACATTCCTTGTACGCTTCTGTTCAACCAAACAATAAACAAACAAAAAGTAATTAAAAAGCCTCCTTCAGCCATGACCAGTAACTTTCTAACAAAGCTAATGTAAAGGAAAATGGCTTATAATGTCTTGGGCCATTCCTGGTTCATTTTTGCATAATATTGATCTATAATAAAGTGTTTGTGGAGGGGCGGGGGAAAGAAGAGGAGTCTGCAGTTATGGGAAAAAATGTACAACTCCGCTCGCACAATGCCTCAGTACTCAAGCTCACCAGCGCGCTGACCCTCTGTATCTCCGAGTCATTAGCTGGAGTCCCAGCCCTGCCTCCAGGAGGGGGGATTTGAACTCACACACCAACGTGGGGAGGTTTGGGATTTTGAGCATGCCAGACAGAAGGGTCGTTCCTCCTCGCTGATGAGGAGGACGCCTGTCCCCTGGGGAGGAGAAAACTGGATGAGTGACTGTTGCAAGATTCAGGCAATGGACGTGCTGCTGACTCAGGAAGGGACTCTGACAGCTACCCTGCTTCAGTCCAGCCGCTCTGAGTGGGAGCGGCTTTAGGGCAGCAGCACTGACAGGTACAAGCAAAAGTTAGCAGAGAATGGAAAAGAGATGAAAGAGGGGATGAGGGAGCAAATGAATAGCCACTCCTTTCCCAGCCATACATACGCAGGGAATAAACGTTTTCCTTCCTGCAATTTGATATTGCCCAACAGATAAAAGATGTATTTGTGGAAATGCGTATTTAGAACACCCACGGCATTTCTGAAAGGACTTTAAAAGAAGACACACATTTTAAAAACTGATAGGCTAGGCTGGGTATATACGCACATCTGCAATACTGTAAAAACCTATAAGCTCAGGGAGAGCACACACACACACACACACCCATATATGTATTTGCATGTGGGTGGTATTCTGCATAAATGACTGTCAACTTAAAATGCCATTCTCTAATTTATATGCAAATTCTACCTCTGGTAAAATAAAAACATATTTTAAGCAGCTTATAGTGCCAACACATTATTCCCATGAATGATTCCTAGTAAACTATTTATGCCAACTGTGGGTTTTTTTTTTTTATGATTTATTGGATGGTGAACGAAACCACTTAAACTATAGTTGTCTGTATGAATCAGTAATTTTCATGTTTCTAATTAAAATGTAAACAGCGTAATGAAGACATCAAGTTTTTAGGCAAATGTCTCTTCCAGTGCCACTTGGGGTATGGTAATTACTGGAGCAGATCTATGGATGCTCCTGAATCCTCTACAAGTCCAGATTAAAAGCATTACTGCTAAACCTGGCTTCTTACACAAGGGAATTGTGTACTTTAACCATTCCCAGTTTGCTTACATATGCATGTTGGCACTACCTTTAAAAACTAGTCATTAAAAAAAAATCAAAATGGAAAATAACAAAGGAAGTAATTTATATTTAAAACGTTGATTAAAAAACATTCACTAGCAATCAAAACACTGGAACTAGATCCACTTGAATTTGATTCCCGGCCATTAGGATCTTGGTTAAAAAAAAAAAAGGAAAGAAAGAAAAACAGTCACCAAACTGTGTCTACCTTAAAATCTACAGAACCCAGGTCTAGGTTGAGAGAGGAGTGGACAAACCGACTCCAGATTTAAAGATAATGTTAATCCAAGATTTACTGTCTTGAAATAAATAGCTGAAATAAAATAAGTTTATCGTTTACAAATTAGCAAAATTTAAAAAGTAACAATATGTGATCCAAGGAATAAACATGTGTCATTTTTCTTCCTGGCATGGAAAGATACAGAAGTGCCTTTCATAGAAAACTGTAATCTGTTTTCATTTTTATTTCAGCATTTCTTTCTCTCTGGAATTCGTCAAAATTTATCCTACAGCAAATGACCTCTTACACGTGCTGAAGAAATACCTCACCTCTTCTGCTTACAACTGTTAATTGAACTTCTCTCTGAAGTCTATTTTTCCAAGTTACCCAGGACACTTGGTTTACATATTTACTACTCAGCACCTGAACAGTTCTTTTTTATAAATTATAATTCTGCACCACCCCTCCCACCAAACACCCCTTATAAGTAATATGGCCACACTTACAGTGAGCAGTGATAGTTCAAGTTTGCAGGGACATGAAAACTCTAAGATGTAAAAGGAGGATGATCCTCCCCCCTTCCTACCTCCACTCCTGGACCCAGACTCCAAAGACTGAGAGGGCCAATTTTCATAATATTTTTACATGAATTCTAGACAAGCATGTTGCTAAGGCTGTGGAATTGAGAATGGATTAGAAATGTGAATGGGGGTGGGGGGACGGGCAATTCTTGTACTGTAAGGTTTTATTACTAAAGTAACATCAACAAAGGTATACTCCACCATCCTGGGGTCAGAGGAATGTCTGACCTACAAGCACTTTCCACTACTTTTTCACCTAAAAACACAATCAGCTTCCCCCTTCCCAATTTGGGCACAGAGACATAGTATTGGGGGTGGTAAAGGACTGGAACGTGGAGAAAGGGGATTTGAGACAGGCATATTTTGGAAATGTCTAAAAAAAAATTAACACTTCTGAGGGTTTACAGAGGGAAAGAAAGCTGATTAAACAAGGCCAAGTGTTTTCCTCGGCTTACGGGTGATATCATACTTGTGTCCAATATCAGAAGTGTTGCAAGTACAGGCATCATTGCTATTCGCTTTGTGCCAGAAAGGTAAACACTGGATTGCATTGTGGATTAAAACAATGAGAAATCCCTTCCCTCTCAGGCTTTCAAGGCCGTGTTAATCGGGTGTAATTTTTAATGAACACTAGCTGCTTGGTACTCATTCAAGACATTTCATTAGAAGGTAATTCATTTAAAAATCAACATTTCAACCATATCAAGCTGTAACCTTTCTTGAAATGTAAATGAATGGTTTAAATGAGAAGATTAATAAAAAGGGATGTTCCAATTCCAAGCATGGCATGCTATGTATTTTTAAATTTGTCTATGCCAGATGCTGTCAGTCAGAACAAAAAACTGTCCAAGCAGACAATCTGTGCGTCTGAATGTTGATCATGTTGGGAAGTACGGGGGGGAGGGGGGAGAGTGTGTCAAGGATTCATGGTCCTTCATCTTTGCAGTAGAGCAAACACGTCTCTCAGTATAGCGACAGACAGCTGCTTCCACTTTCTAATGTGCCCTAACTTAGATCACTGAAAGAATTGTCAGCACTCAGAGAAACACACAAAGATAACACAGCCAGCTGCCATGGAGGGGAAAAACAGCACAGCTCAGAAGAAATGGGATTTGTTCCATTTGCATGATGCTGCCTCCCCTGGGCCCCTTTCTTTCAAATCCAAAGCACAAAAGACAACACTTAACATATTTGCTTAAAGATGACAACCTCATGTTGATTTCATTTGGATGTAACAGTGTCAGGATTACAGATATAAGAATATATTATATCTGTAACAGAGACTGACAAATGTACCCATCAGTGGAACTGTCTGATTCATCTGCTTATACAGCCATTTTACCATCCCAAGGGTGCCATCTAAGTAGTAACTTTAGAAGACTGAAGGTCTAATTTTATTACACCACATTTCAACCTACTAAACAATATTATTTCTAAAATAGATCATTTTTATTGGAAGTCTCCCTGATGAAAAATCCAGTAGACACCAGAGAATTTATGAACTGTATGGGTCCTTTGAACTCAATATACTGCCCATTTTAAACAACTTTTCTTGCTGTATGGCAAAATCCCAGTATCAAATAAGTGAAAGTTAGAGAGAGAGAATATGTATGTTTTGAGTGTCTAACAATATAGATATAAAAACAGACCTTTTTATATACTTGTGGAGAGTGGAACACAGAAAGAGATTATAGATGAAGTGGATAACTATAAAATCAGGTCTTATTTGGTCCATTTGAATAAATTCTTTGTAACCACTTACTTCTGTCTATTCCATTACGTGTATAAATATCTTCCCTCCCCACAGCATCTATACTTCAGTAGCAGGTATAGGAATAATCACTGCTATCAATATCTCTCGTACATATACTCAATGTGACTTCCAGCTAAGACAGCCTTTAGGCAGAAGATACAATATAATTTAAAGCAACCCTGGCTAGCCACTAGTCATTATAAAACAAGTGGTGTGGCTACCACGATCCTGAGCTAAAGAAAGATATTTTCTTTCAAACATCTTCATTCTCTATGGCTTTATGAATTTTAACTTTACCTTTTGAGTAAAAAAAAAAAAAAAAAAGATTTAGGATTATGTGAGTGAATTATTTCCATCACCATCACTTTAATTTACTTAACTGGAATGATGGGGCCGAGAGCAGAGACACAGGACTCAGGAGAACGAACCCAGTCATTTTCTTGACATACACAGACTCAGGCCCACACACACAAACACACAAACGTCTGGGCACGTGAAACCCACAGCCCCACCAACTGACTTCCCATAACAAAATGCTGGCTGCCTGTGTTCCTGGCTATGTCCAAAGGAAAGCTCTCGTGCTTGTTGCTATTTACTGGCAACAGTATAATTCACTCATTTGGTCTTGTTTTATAAAATAGAGAAACTGCTATATGTAAAATTTCTGCACAGCAGATGGTTACCAATCATTATTTTCCATTTGTTTAGTTTCTTGTAAGAAGATGAAAACCTGTGGCGTAGTGATGCAAAGAAAACTAGCAGCCTGCATGATAAGCCAACCAGTGCCAGAAGCATTAAAAAAAATCACTTTTATCACATAGTATATCAAGACTAAATATAATTTGGGGGGATGGGAAGGTTATTCTCGCCATCCTGAGCCATAAAGGAAAATGCCACTCGAATAATTTATTTCTTTGTATAAAATCCTCTAAAAATTAGCCTCTCTCTATTTTTTAAGTAAGCATAGTTTCTAGAAGCAACTTACTATCACCATTAATTGATGTTTGTCATCACACAAGCGGAAATCACTTTCTTTGCCTCTAAGTAGCCCAGTTGTCCAACAGAAAATGGGAAATAGGAGCCATTTGTGGACAAGTGCACATGCACAGAAAATTAAGCTGTAAATATCTGGACCAGGTTATTACTGGAATCTGGAAACATCTGGGGCTACAGAACAAGCCAAGCCCCATTTCCACAATGTCCAGGTAATTGCTTAAATGATTTATACCTTACTGTTTCTATTAAAGATGTCTTTAAAGAGAAACATTTGTAGGCTTGGCTCTGCAATAAAAACTGGTATCTGATTTCACTTGTACAAAATCTTGTGAAAGATGCTACATTTCTTCAAGGACATGTGTTTCCCTAAACTGAACTCTGGACAAAGACTGCGTGCTAGGAGAAGGCGTGGTCAGCCACTCCAAGAAACAATCATATCATGACATCAGATTTTAAGGAGTTTATTTGTGATCAGAAGGATGAATTTAAAAGCACTCTTTTCATGTGTATATGACCTATATATTCAAGCCATTTTAGGGGGAACTAGTAACTCAATTATCATTTTTAATTTTAGTTTTAATTAATTTCTCATACATCTTGTTTACTGAGACAACTGAATATCCAACCAAACCTAACCCCTAAGGGAAAAGTAAGTGCCACCTCTCAGACTTGGGACACTCAGTGAAGAATCTGCAGAGGGCTCAGTGCCTGTAGCTCAGCAGCTAAGGCGCCAGCCACATACACCAGAGGTGGCCAGTTTGAATCCAGCCTGGGCCTGACAAACAACAACTACAACCAAAAGTAAGCTGGGCGTTGTGACCAGCACCTGTAGTTCCAGCTACTTGGGAGGCGGAGGCAAGAGAATCACTCAAACCCAAGAGTTGGAGGTTGCTGTGAGCTGTGATGTCACAGCACTCTACTAAGGGTGACAAAGTGAGACTCTGTCTCAGAAAAAAAAAAAAAAAGGAATCTGCAGAGATTTAAATTGGTTCCCTTAGTGTCTGTATAGAGCTACCAACTAGCCCTTCAGAATAATAGAACCTTCAACACTGTCACGTGTTTCACAGATAAGGTGCTCAACTGAATAAACACAGACACCTATGCACAGGGCAGAGGTATGTAGTTGTATTCACCTGAAAAAAAATTAGGTTTTATTTCAGATGTTAAGCCAAGAGGACAAATATAGTTTCATTTTCTTCAAGAACTGCCACGTCTAGACTTAGACAAAAATTCAACTCCTGACAGCTGTTAACTCCACACTTGCTGGTGAAATACAAAGGGAAGGAAAACCTGAGAGGACAAGAACAGAAAAAACCACTGATCCTCCCCTTTAACCAGGCTTCTACTGGGGGAGAGCCCAGCTTACCTTACTAGCCTTTGAGAAGGACACAGGCAATGCCGAATTTTCCTCCAAGATAAGACTAAAAGAAAAATGGCGAGTATTGTAGGTGTGAAGAATTTGCATGAATGTTTTCATTTACTTCGTTTAAAACCCCACAACTTCCTGATTAGAAACCAAATAGAGTTTTAACAAGCCTATATCTTTTCGATCTTCCCTCAATTTAATTTGCTTCTTGGCAAGCTACCATTTGCAGGATTTACAATTTATGGTCTTTACTCACAGTCTGATGGGTTTTAAGTTATATTTAAAATTTTTAACGGGCTTGAAGTTTATGGAATGGCTTCTAGAAAACCAGAAGAGACAATTTAACAAAGGAACTAAAAAAATGGGTCTTCATTGTAGTCAAACTGCAAAAATGCTTTTGCTACTTGTGACAAATTGTTTCACAATCTTTACTGTTCTACCTACAATGTACTGTCCTTTCCTGTTAAAGGTGCAGTGTTTTATGCAATTAACTAAGCAAAATGTATCCATTGTAGCTCACTTGCACATCTTTTTGATGGTACAGATTCAACAGTCAGCACTGCAAGTTATTTTCTTCTACATAGACTATATGAGATCAACCCAGATTTCAATATGAAATGCTAAGATAGCATCTAGAACTTTTCAGCTCTAAAGAGCCTAAACTGGAAGAAAACTAGGGAGCTTTCAGTAAAGGTTATAGGTTGTCTTAGTAAAATTGTGTTTTTAAAACAATGACAATAGTGTCTTTGTTTTATTTTTTCTGGTTTTTTTTTTTTCATGAAGCAATGTGAAGAAGTACTTTTCTCTGATACATCTTTAGGTTTAAAAACACAAATAAAATTGTATATAAAATCGGCACACTGGACCCCACAAATGCAGTAATGTACACAGTTCTGATCTAGTAAAAAAATACATAGAAACCTTGTAAAATACTTTCGACGGAGACATTACAATTTCAACAGAGGATCAAACTGAATTTCTCTTAGAATATTTTATAATGCTAGTTATTGTAACATCAGTGACAGAGTTGAGAAAGAAATGGACCCTTCCAACAGCACACAACCCAACTGGCAAAGAAATGGAACCCCTAGGAGACAAGGTCACTGGGTATGATACCAGCTCAACTGTTTACTGCCCACTATTTAGTATAAAATACTAGTGTCAGACGCTGAAGATAAAATGAAGAGATGCCACTTAAAATCTTAACCAAAGACACTAACAAACTAAAATTGATAAGCTACCTTATCAACTAGTTCACATCTCACATGTCCCCCTCTGCCAAGTACCATCATGTTCCCAAAGAAATCTGTTTTGAGCACTGATATGGCACATATTTGCACATTGCCTATTTATCAGAAAAGAGACAAAATAGAAAGAAATTCCTTGGTAGGTGCTGATTTCACATGTTCAGCCAAAGGGTGAATAACCAATTGTCAGTCAACTTTCTGTTGGCAAGAAGTTAATCTGGAAGTCTCAAACTCTAGCATCTTGATAATCCTGCACTCCCAAATTTTTCAGACTAAAAACACATGAGGAAAAAACCAGACAGCATAGTGCGTGAAAGCTCTGTGTTACTGCCTATAATCCAAGTAGCTAGAGATTTGTGTTTTATAAGATTTTAAAGATAGCATAATGATGTTGTTTTTATCAAATAGTTTAAATGCTCTCCTAGGTACAGATACAAAAATAGAATTAATAGCTGTAACTCCTTTTTTGGCATATAATTATAAAACTATTCTTTAGGGTTATAAAGTCTTTCTTTGGTAATTAAATTACATAAAGAGTATAGAAATTTCAATTTTTTAAATGAAATCCACAATTTTAATAATTCTGCTCTTTAAATATTTTTAAAAGTATCTTTCAGTTTTTTAAAGTAATATTAATAAAAGATTAACCAAGTGACAGTCTCCTGCGTTTCTATCAATTTAATTCCCCAAACATTTATTGGACACCTATTATAGCTCTTGTATTACAAATACATGTGGAGGAAGTTAAAAATAGAAATGAATTAGCCGTGTCTGCTCTCAAGGAATTGAAGATTTCATAAAAGAGAAACACGAATGCCCAGCAATCTACATAGTAGGAGACAGAAGATGGTAAATGATCAAAAGGAGATATTTTTAAAGTGCTTAGAAAATATTAAGTAGATGTTGAAATGGATCCTAATTAGGCTCGAGGAAGTCTTCGTAGATGATGCAACATTTGACCTGGATACTGAAGTCCTTGTAGGATTTCAACAGGTGGAGAAACAGCATGTCAGAGAGTAAACAGAAGGCAAACAAAAGACTAGTCGCTGAGAAAGAGGGGCTTCCTTCCAGTTGGACAAAAATCCAACTTTCATACTGATGTTTATATATACATATATGTGTGTATGTGTTTTCTTTTTTTACCTATTTGAGGTTCCTAACCCCACTGCTTTAAGTTAATCTCATTGTCAGTCTATTTAAATCTCTTATGGGGTTAAAGCATTAACTAACTAATACTCATCAACTCTTAAAGATACTAGAATTGCTGACATGTTCGCTGGCAACCAATTAGTAAGCATATTTAATGAATGCATACCATCCCTTCAAAGGGCTCAACAAAGTGATAAATGGTCCTTGAGCTTTCCTCATTGTTTCCAAGACAATTTCTGGAGCTTTTAAAAGAAAAACAAAAATCTTTTCATTAGCCATGGGCAACTAGCAAAGTTCCAAGTTATTCAAGCTCACTAGTCCATGACAAAGCAGTCATGGATTACACAGAATTGTAAGAAATCATAGTAGTCATTGAATCAACTCTCTTTTCATAAAAAAGTAAACTGCTGCTCAGAGAGGTTGAATGACTTACCCAAGGCAACTCCTATGACAGACTGTGGGCTTCTAGGGACACTTCTCTTCATCACTGTCACTTTCCTGAGGAACTCTCAACCAGCATCGTGCCAAGGTTCTTAAGCATCAAGATAAGTGGCTGAACTTCAGCCAGATGGTAAACTATCTCTAGCACATTAGTATATTCAATTCTGAATAGATATCTTTATTTTTGTGACTTCAAACCAGAAAAATATATATTTTTTAAAAGGTGAAAAGTTTAAAATCTCATGAGACATATAAGCTTTTCGTTCAAAGAGGTTCTCAGTCCTAACTTTGCATTATCCAAAGAGCTTAAAAGAAATAGGTCATCTCCTCACATATCCATCTAACTGATCTAGGAGAGGGCTTAGGCAAGTTTTTTATTGTGCTTTGTCTGGGCAGTCTTGGTTTGTGTGTGTGTGTGTGTCTGTGTCTGTGTGTCACAAAGGTACAGTTGGCATTTACAGAGCAGATACAAAATTGATCAACAAATTTTGCTCAAATCAAATCAAAGCATTATCTACTTCAGTGATTTGAACTCCTGTTATGGCAATAAATACTTCGTTTTCCAAAAGAAGCCCTAAAGGAGATATATAACAATCCTCTGTGGCTTTTCTTCTGTAACTTCATTAGTGGCCTAAGCTAATTGAGTATAAAGTCTAAGAGTAATAGAAACTAGCTTTAAACATGTATGTTTTCACACTTTTTCAAATTACTGGAAGAAAAATATCAATAGCTCTTTTAATTTATATGCTCACGAATCCCATATATTCAGGATTTCATAAAGAAGCCGTCATTTTTTAAAAAGGAGAACAGAATAGTTTGTTTAGATTATAATGCTGCATGCTATTCAAGCTGCACCAGTCAGTAACTCGTGTTAAGTGATCACTTTTCTCACATCATATTAGGATTTAATTTACAAAACTGCCAATATCATTTTTAGTAAGCGCCACATGAATACAGTCCTTCACCTTAGCTTTGCCTCAACTACGTTCCCTAATTTCTCCTCCCTTTAGCTATTTCCCCCATTCCTACAAGTGGTCTTTCACCAAGGTCAGTTTGTCCATGACCAAAAATGCTGGTTTTCTCCCACTACATAGCCTACTATTGTCTTAATTAATTCAAACTTCCTCACCATGATCTAAATATCTCATTCTAGTGGCTCAAGGGAAATTTTATTTTCTAGATGATCAAGTAATAAACAACCTTGCAGCAAGGGAGGGAGGGAGGGAGGAAGGAGCCCTTCAAAATAGTACCTAGGTAGGTGAGTAAGATTATATAGCCCAGTGGGAAGATGGTTGAGAGACCAAGATTTTTGGTGAGTATATATAAATAGCAAGATGGAAGAAAACCTTTTCCCCCTAGCCCAAAGCAAAGGGCTGGAAAGCTGGCTGTTAGGAAATATACATGAATATTTTTTAAACATGTATGTAGGTATACGTGGGCATTGGGGTCATACATCCGCAACGCCTCCCAGCTGACACCTGAGTGACACTTTGGTGTCGGAGGGTAGATTTCAAGGAACTATCAATACAGTGTGGCCAAGCTGCAGATGTTTACTCATCACTCTAATAAACAAACCTGTACTACATGCCGTACTGTCCTCACTGGGGATCTTTAAAAGTAAAGGGTACAATATAGTTTTCCCATACGCTCTTTTTACTTTGATGCTGAAACAAAATAAAACAAGACAAAAATCCCAAGATAAACAAAACAAGTATCAATGTATTATGTCTATTCACAGAGGACTTATCGAAGAACAAAACATAATAAAGAACTTTCAATATTAAGGTTTTTCCTAATACTTTAACTGCTTAAGTGTTATTGACAGAGACGTCACACCCAGGTTCCCAAAATGATTTTGCACATGTACAGGATTTTTCCCTTTTTAAAGAGATACTGGCTTAGACTAAACATTTATTTCTGAATAAGATCCTGTGATCTTACTATCCATGAGTAAATTCACACCAAAAATCGGTTTACTGGTCTTCTTAGAATCATATAAAACGTATTTTTTCCAATTAGGGAACACAATGCATTCATCGTACATTTTAAATCTTCATGGAGAAAGAATAAGAACTATTCTTATTCCTATAAGCACATAAAATTTCGAAGCTGGTGATGTTTTCTCCTTCAAGTTTGTCAGACGAGGATTCAGGCCCTCAGGGTCCCAATGTGCACATTTGGGTCCTATCAGTATGCTTTCCCCCAAATGTTGCTTCATCTTGTGAATAAAGCAAATGGAAATGTCTCTTTAAAAAAGAACCGTGTACTGACACTACTGGCAAAGGATACCACAGTAGGGCAGGGGAGTAAGACCCACATCTTTTGTAAGTTGGGGCTAAAATTGACTCCAGATTTGTGAGTCCTGAACAGAAAGTCAGTTTTAATAGAGATGTGCTTTAAAAAGTAAAAATGGCAATTATTCTTAACAAGTTACATATTGGGGTATTACTCTTTAAAAATGACTCATAAAATATCTTTTTAAGTACTTAAAGTCATGAATATGTTCTACTCTTTTACCACTGCTTGAATGTAATTTTTCATTTTCCAGGAAGGGATACATTTTCTAACTAACCCCGTTAACCTAATTACTCATAAAGAAATACCCAAAGCATCCCTGACATCAATACCTTCACAAAGAAATGTATCTGTGCACAGGCACATGAGCGTATTCCATTTAGATAATCAAAACTGCAATTTTTATGTAAAAGATTCAATGCATGGAATTCGTAGCAGTAAAATTTATCAAAGGCACTTAGTTTGCAAACAGTAAGACTGCCCCATCTATAGCCTTATTTCTTTTTCCATATACATAAATTCAAAAGTATGAACTGTTATTCCTATAAACTAATAGTACTGTTTATTTAATAGCATGTGTTTGATTTTAAAATGGGGATTGTAAGTAGGATGCCTATAATCTTAAGGGGATCTTTTTGTTCTCTTCAGAATAATGATTTTGTAAGATTAAAATCAGTGAATCATGCCTAATTAAGATTTCTAATTCAGCATTACTGAGGTATACGATCTAAGAGGAAGAGTTCAGTTCACTTCGATTTGAAGTAAAGAGGGAGAAGTGAACAGATGAAAAATAAAAGAGCTATTTTTGGCACAACAATGTACTATATTGCCAAATCTTTACCCAGATTCCTGGTTTAATCATTTTCACTCATAAAGCCAAATATTCAGTATAAAAACACAACGCACCAAAGGACAGTACTAACTTAGGGGGAAAAGGTCCCAATTGAAATTATACTACAGAAACTATAAGTAGAATATCAGACATTAAAAAATATGAATTGTGACTAAACACCTGTTAAAAATATTTCAAGTTGCAATGCCTTTAATACAAGAGATTCCTAAACTGCAAGGTAAATTTTCAATTAAATGGGACACCGTTCTAATAGTTATTTCTGAGCTTCCTTTCATTAAAGTACATTATCCATTCGGAGAGCAACGTCCTGTTATTACACAGGGCAAAGATTTTTCTCTTAGAAGATTTCATATATAGCATTTCTCCACACAACGTCTAACAAGCCATTCAAAATAAGTTCAATTTTTTCTCTTCCTCAAAAATATCTTTCAAGCCCCCCACCCTCACCCCAGTCTTGGGTTACATAAAAGAATAGTTACTTTTCCCGAGCTCTTTGATATTTCCCTTCCTGGCAGAGTCATCTGATGTGAGAAATATCTTTTGAAAATAAATGGTGCAACTTCAAGTGCACTCAGATCCGTACTTGCTGGACATTCATTCCATCATATCTCAGTTTTGATTTGAAAAAGCCGCCTGACTTCAAAATTTAGTTTTAGGTATTGAGATAGAAAGTTTGATCTCATTGAGAAGTACCTTGGGAAGCAACAAGATAAATGTTTTGTCCTCCCATCAGCACAGAATCTTCAAACCAAAGGAGGGAAGAAGTTGTATGGCCGTTGTTTTCAGGGAGAGACAGGTTACTGTACTGTAAGTTCAGAAACAAAGTTCACAATTTCAATACAATAGGTGGCAAAGTTAGTGTTACCGCATCAAAGAATTCCTTTCCCTCTTTAACACAGCAGTGACCCCATGTTTAGATAGCTACAGTACCACTGTCTAAAGTCAAAATAGCAACAGTGATATCACCGTCACAAAGTTGATTTGGGATCTGTCCTTCTTCCCTGTCACTCCTGAGTTGTGCTTTTATATTTTTTAATGGTCAAGAATTTTGTGTATTTTTAGATAATTTAAGATTTCTATATAAAAACGTTTATGTTATTTGTGCCTCAACCTTAGGAGAGTAGAGAGGTGGTGCTTGGCAACACAGAACCTCCTCGACTCTTACTGCAATTTCACTGAAATCCAGCTAGCCCAATAATTCTGAGCTTGAGAAATAAGAAAGTACCTGTATGCTAACAACTTAAAAAAAAAAAAACATAAAAGTCCTTTTAAGAATATTTACACAAACATACATGTGATAGAGCAGAGGAATATCGGGCACAGGAAGACACAAGATAAATGCAAATATTCTGGTCCCCAATTCACAGAAAGAGTGGGAGATTCCTAATGGTCCGTTTTCCCATCAGTTTTCTCACTTAACTCCTCTTAGTATCTCTTTAGGCAGAGACACATGGAATATTTATGGAATAGTCAGCGTCCAAAGGGGAAACCAGAAGGCTGGCCCTAGATAAAAGCCTGTAGGTGGGGAAGAAAGTCGCCTGTGGAGGCACACAGGCCTCAGCACACGGGGGCCCTACGTTCAAATGCTCTGCTCATGCTGAATTGAAATGATTAATTTCTGAATGGGATGCCTCATATTTGAATTTCATACTGGGCCCCAGAAATTATGTAGCTGGTCCTAGGTGAAGGTGGAAGTGTTTTTTGATGGGAAGGATAATAAATCAAAAGAATAGCAAAACGTTTACAGCAACACACAGAAACCCATGGCTTCACAGGGCACCCCTTTTTAAATTTCATTTTGGAAGTTACTGCCTCCGTAAATAATATTTCATCAAGAACTGCCACACGCAAGTAGAGGTCACCCATTCTCTGATGAGTTTACTTTCACAATGTGCGTGGCATTTAATTGTCAGTTGTTTAAAAAGCATCAAACTGACGAAGGCAAGCATCAGTTGAATCATGAAAAATAAAAAGAGATTTTTGGGGGGTGGAGTAATATATATTTCTGTCTTCTTGCCTGGAATATATCCACAAGTAGAACAGAAGAAAGATATAAAATATCAGCAGGTACCAAAACTTAAAGGAAAGAAACTGAGCAAAGGTATCCTCAATTTTAAGACACTGGCAAAAAGAATATAGGTATTTTGCATTTTATAATCTGCAGCAAAGACATCTTTATTGTAAATTATATACCCCTAATAACTATTTTAATAAAAGCTACTCCACTGATAAAAGTGAGGACACAATACTAACAAGAAGCAAATTTTCCAGGATTATAAAAAAATTAACTTCCTATAAATGATTTCCCAGCACAAAAATATACTTAAGCTGGGTTACGGGGATTAAAAAAAAAAAGTTTAACCTTGGGCCTTCATATAATAAATCATGCATTCTACTTTTAAGATGTATCAGTTTAAAAATGATTGGAAGCAGCGATACTATAAATGCTTTGTGAAAGTCATAGTAGCTAAAATATGAGCAAACATATCCATTTATACATATATTTAACATAAATACATCTAAATTGAAACTCTCCTTTGGATTGACTGCTTCTGATACACCCTGAAACAACCACCCACCATATGCAATGTTAAATAAAGTGCCAATATTCAAATAACAAGACAACAAGCAGATTTGTTGCATAAAATATGTAAATATTATTAACAGAAAGTGCCATATGATATCTCATGTTTTGATGGTTTCTGATCACCTATTTTTTCTGCCTTCTCAGTGTCTCAGTTAAGAATACTCTCATCAACAGGTACGGATGGACAGGCCACACTTCTGAGCAGACACCTGCAGTTCTGCCCTGAGGAAACTTACCATACCCTCCTGCCTCTGATTCTATTCAAACTTATCAGCACAATTTATTTTGACCATATACTTGCCTACTCCTTATTTTTTTCTGTCTGTGCCTCTATGCCTCTTTTAGGAAACATCCTGAAGTAAAACTACCATTTAAATGATAACACCCAAAATATCAATGAGATCAGTAATCTGCAGTCACGTCAAAGCAGCTACACTTGAAATTTCTAGCAGAAGTTAAACAAAAAAGTTAATCCTAAAAATTCAAGGTGAGAAAAAGGAAGAAAATTACAAAATCCAACCCTAAAAACCACTTGCTAAACAGACTATTTCTTCACAGTCTTTGGAAAAAAAAAACAAAACTCTTCCATTATTAATAAACAAAAATTTAGGCATAATCTATGAGTGTGTGTGTGTGTGTGTGTGTTAATTGCAAGGTGGAATAACTAGGGGACTTGCACTCCTGCAAGTGGTACCCAAAAATAATTTCTAAGTTCAAATGATGTTAATAAAATATTAGCTTTTTTATATCTCAAAAGAGACACCTATACTAAGATTGTTTTAATCAAGAGAAAAAAAAAGGTATCATTTTTCTGTACCACAGGTTTATTCCTGCTTATCAATGACTCCAGAACAAAATATATATGCTGATTAATCAAGTTTTATTGATCAGTAGCATACGTCAATATTTCCACACAAATGTCTACAGAATTATTTCTCCCAATCCAAATTTCTCTTTATAAATCCATTTAAATTGCTGGTAATTAAATTTATTAGCTCTCCAGCAATGAATGCAGCACTGTAAAATCAGTAGTACATATGTGAAATTTATACTCAAGAATGTATCGATCAGAGGTAAAACATCAAATATTTCTATTAAGCCAAGGTTCTAAGAACAAACTAGGAAGTAGAAACCATAAAAGCCTGCAATTGTTTCAAATACAACTAGTAATTCTGCTGATTTTAGACCATTAAAACTGATTACTTAATTAGGCAATCATTCAAGGCATCCAAACATTCACACAGACAAAAACAGGCAAGCATTAGCATAGCTGTCTTCACTTGGAAATGAAAATCCTGAAAAAGATTGCAGACACTCAAACTTTCCAGATCTGTCCCTATACATGAACTAAGCAAGATGCACATTCTAAAAGGTGACAACCTGAAACACAGGAAAAAAAAATTATCTACAATAAAATCGGTCATTTAACTTTCTTAGAAACGCCAAGTCATAATACAGATTGTTCCTACAGATTCTGGGAAATACTACTTCATGTCTCCCCTCTGGTCATATTCTTGTATGATCTAAAAGTAATTAATGACATTTCTGCTCTCTTATAGGTCTATCAGAAGTACCTGCCTACAAAAAGATTTTCAAAGTTCCTGCCTAACATGAATAAAAAACAACCAAAAAAGATTTTCTACTTATTGGGGGGGGGGGGAGAACAGCACTGGAAACTCAGCTGCAGAAATCTTAACTATAACTACAGAATAAAAACCTATATTTTAACACAGAAAATATCTAGTACAGGTTTAAGAAGCTCTATGATTCAATCGTCATGAAAATGAAAAATATTTGGTTTTAAAAAAAATCTTTCTTGAAATAATTCCAGAGAGAGTCTATAAACTATCTTAAGAAAAGAGAAAAGCAACCCAACTCACACATCCAGCTTCCAAACAGAAGGCTTACCCTCTTCCAGGAAAACAACAATGAGATTTTATTGCCCTGCTATGATTCTTTCATTTCAGACATGATTAATTAGCAAGTATTACACTTCTCAAAACTCTCACCACACTCTGCTTATTTGACAGACCCACATGAAATAACAAGTAGCCACAAGCAGTATAAGACAAATATTCAAAAAACTCTTTTTCTAAGAGGGAACACTTCTTTTATATTTTTGCCTCCAAAAATAAAGCAGGCTGCTTTTAACTGCTTTCATACAATGTTTTTCCCCCCAACACTTGGTAATTTTCCTAACGATACTTTTTAATTCTGAATAAGGCAACATATTCAGTGCTCAAGAATAAATGGCATGTTTCATCTAATATCTCTATTTTTAAAATGAAATTCCAAAGGACTTGTGAGTCCATGTAGTTTATATTGATAGCCATCCACACACGCACAATTAATAAACAATAGAGATGATGTGTGCAAGCATGTTTTAGGACATGGTTTTTATAGAAAAAAAGTTTCTTTCACCAAAAAAAAAAAAAAAAAAAACTAATTGGTTACAAATATAATGGAGATAAGAGACCAGAATAATGGAGTAAAAGAGAAGGAATGAGGGGTACTCTAACATTTGAATGAATGAAAAACTCTGACTCTCTGTATATTCTTCCAAATTACCCTTTCAAAATAATTTTCCTTTTGAACAATCAATTTTCAAAATGTTCCTATGCACCAAGGAACCAGACGTAACTGGAAGTATTATAAATGTGTATTTTAACAATCATCAATTTGTAAAGGCTGGGATTTTCCCTTCAACCTTTCAACTATTGTGTCCAGAAAACTTCACACATAACGCAATACTAATAAATAGATCTTGTTTGGTCCAGGCAACATTTTAAAAAATCTATACTGGTCAAAATATCCTCACTTTTTTTCCTGTTGTATTAAATTTAGGATCAAAAACATCAAAGCAGCTTCCACCTCGAACCTAACTTTTAGAGGATCAATGTGACAAGGCAGTCCCTGATAGATGTTTCTCTTGATAAACGACTTGTTCAAAAGAGACATTGTAGCTTTCATTTCCTGACCACAACACACTTTTAATTTGCAACAGCAGACCTGCCAGAGTGTGAGCACTTGCCCACTTTCCAGCCTTTTAGGCTGGTAGCTCTGGTTCCTTTTAGGCCACACATTGGAGACAAACAAAATCTAAAAATAACAGAGTAATACAATTAGAAAACAGGAGCCATTAATGTCACGTTGTACATGTACACAAGTGTCTACTTTATAGACATGTATGTGTATAAACTTTCACCCCCAGAATTCTAGCTAGGGTAACAAGGCTCCTAAGTGAACATCATTTGCACATCGGGCATTTAAATACACAGGGAGATAAATTACGTGACTATTATTTAATAGAAAGCAGAGACTTAAGGAGAGGCAATTTACACACTTAAATCTGCTGTTAAATGTCATGAATTATATGACTGTCTACGCCAGCTTGTTTTTTCCGTATTATTGCAATGATTATTATTACTGCTATCCAGAAATCACATTTAAGTATCAATACTGTGAACAAACCATCCAATTTCTGCTCTCAGCACACTGTCCGATTTAAAATTTATAAATGTAATATCCTCCTCATCACAGGCAGCGGCCCAATCTGCTCTGAATATATATTACAGCTTTAACATCACAGAGGGAAATCACCCATCTGGCAATCCCATTCGCTCCAACAGCTCCGGGGGAAAAAAAGCTGTGCTCTCTCCTCCTTAAAACATTTCTCAGGGCAAATTATGTGCATCTAAAATAAACAGTCTTCTTATTGATCGCTTCAAAGTCAACAAGTTCCAAATGCAAAATTCAATGAAATCCTTCCTCTCGTGTAAGAGTGCTGTGTATTTAGCTCAATAGTCACCAGAGTCCAACCAGAAGTGTATGTCGCCGCGCAACGGGTCTCGTTCCCCCTTTCCTCGTATTCACATTTGTGTGAGGAGAGAGCAGTGACCACGGACACACTACAGACCCCTGGCAGCTTGGACTCACTGTTATTCTTTTTCCTTTTTGTTTTCATATTTTCTCTTTCCTTCTCTTTCTCTTTTTAGGAAGAACTGATGGTGGTGGGGTAGACGTAACAAAAAAAAAAAAAACAGTTTTAAAGTGGTCACATCCCTTGCTTATGCAAAATACTTAACATCTTTTTGTTGTTGTTGTCCCCCTCTTAGTCTTAATTGAATATCACAAAGTGTACACACGGCATTGCCACAAGAGCTATTGAAAACCCCCTCTCACTCCATTTCACTGACCTTTTTTTTTTTTTGTAAAGAAAGAGGAAAGAGCGATTTCAAACGAAGTCAATTTCAGTGCCTGATTATTTAATTCTGTCACAAGTTAAAAGTAAAAAGCGCTGACAGGCAGACAAGTGAATAGTAAGGGGGAAAAAACCTACCACTGTTCCTTAAAGACATTACAGACTTTGAGCAATCAAAAAATGTGTTTTATTTTCATGTAAAAGAAACCTCTTCACTTACCTAAAACAAAACAAAACAAAACAAAACACTCAGAAGAACCGATTACTCCACAAAGTGCAATTATCGAGAGAGCAGATAGTCAAAATGCATTAAAAGACCGCAGGAGGGGAAAAAAAGAAATTTTCATCCAGTCCTGTTCCTGTGTGTGTACATAGATACTTTCATTAGTTGGTAATCTTTCCCCACACTCCCGCCCTCTTCCCTCTTTGCCCAGCCCCCCCACCAAAAAACCCCCACACTGAGTTTAACTAATTTACATACCATTTGACTTCAGCGGTTATATAGTGCATTACTAGTAACATGCAACTTCGGGATTACAGCTAAAACCAATAAAAGTGGATTCAAGTAATAAATTAATCAAAACAGAAATATATAAACAAGTGATAGCAAAAGAAAAGCAGCACGGTGACAGATTAAAACACACACATATATTTTAAAGAGAAATCATGTACCATAAGCATCGGCTTCCCAAGCAGTCTTCAATGGTTTTATCATACTATTTCATTTGTCTTTCCTATTTAGATGCAAAGGAAATAAATTCCAAAACTGACATACCATAAACACTGGTGCTACTGATCATTTCTTGCTGGCAGCACAAAAAGCTGAATTGGATTTCTCACAAGCAGGAATTCCAAAGGTTGCTTTTCATTAAAGCCACTTTTCCTCTCAGCTATCAAATGTCACTGCCTTGAAACGTGGGCCCTTTCGTCAGGTATTCATTTAACCTACATGCATATAATTAAGGGGGAAAGCAACATCAACAAAAAGGGGATCTCAGATCACAGGAGAAGAAAGAAAGGAAAAAAAGCACATGACCAGGAATGCAAGTCCATGTCAATTTCACTCACTCCCATTGAAACTAACAAGAGCTCCGGGGAGGACGGTAATAGGATCAGTGGATTGTATATACCATTAAATTATACATCTTTCTCTCCCGTTCCTTGCCAACAATACGCCCACCACGCTGTACCCCCTCCAAGATGATGTGCTTACATTTTTCTGCAACCGATCTTCTGACATTTTCTCGTTCCCCCAGCCACGAGATTGCAATTTAACCTCAACTTTTTGTGTGTGTGCAAGATTCTTATTTACACTTCTTATTTACTTAGAAGTTAGTTCCCGAAGAAAGTCTAGCCCCACCCTATGGCTCCGCTTTCTTATTTTTTATTTTTGAAGTAAAAAGATAGCAATACGTGAGCCCAATATAGCGAAAAACGAGATTCTTGCAATAGCGAACTCTTAATCCCGTACTATTGTTACAATGATTAAGCAGCAAAAATATGCATTATAATGTTTCAGGGCTACTTTGAACAGACAGATTAGACAGCAGGTTGGCGTACCGAATAGAAACGAGTGCGAATTAAATTTAATGTTTACGGCACAACTCGAAGATCTCTTTCTATTACAGGTCTTGGATCTATTTATATTCTTTAAAAATAAAACAAAAACAAATTTAAACAGATGGTAGAAAACTACCAAGCTCCTCTTACCTGGACGCGCCGGGAGAGAACCCGATAGGTTAGCGTAGCATCGATCCGATGTGTTTGCTGATGAATGGAAGCTAGGGTTAAGTGAAGGTGCCTATGATTTGAAATCATTCCAAGTTTTTGAAGGGAAGACGGACTGCAGCCTCTGCCATGTTGGAATTTCAAACCCAAAACAGCTGCTTGGAAGGAGCCAGCATGCCAGAGGCTGGGCGCAGGCGCAGAGCGCCGCCGAGCCAAATTCAAATCACTTTCACACTAAGAGCCAAAGATCAGTTTTCAAAGGAGAGAGGGAGAAAGAGACTGAGGCTGCCGTGAGGGAGCGGAGACGGGAGGCAGTGGCTAGAGGCGGGCAGTGGCGAGAGACGGGCAGCGGGAGGACCGGGAGGGAGAGGGAGAGGCGCACGGAGCCCGCGGAGCTGGAGGGGGAGAAAGGGAGGCGGGAGGCGAGCGGCGAGAGACGCGCCAGAGATTCATGGGCAGGGAGGGCTCAATGGCCGCGCCGCCCGGCCGGCCGGCCGCTCGGGTCATGTTACACAGCCGGGGCCGCGGCGGCCGCCCAGTCTCGCCGACGCGCTCGCGCGGCCCGGAGGGGGCCCCGAGGTCATGATTACGCGCGCGAGGACTCGGAGCTCTCCCTGCCCGCACCCTCCGGCGGCCCAGCGCGGGGAGGGAGAGCGACGCCTCGGGGGAAGGGGCCTTTCTTTCCCACGCGTGACCAGCCGGCCCCTGCGCTCCCCGGCCGGCCTGGGAGGGCCCGGGACGGGACTGCGCCGAGCCCCGGCCCGCGGGCCCCTCCCCGCCGGCGCCGAGCCCTCTGGACAGCTGCGGTCCGTCCACCTCCCCACCCCCTCCGCGAGCAGGGCAGGATCTAGCCCCAAGAACTAGGTCCTCACCCGCATTCTCCCCGGGGCCCCCGCACCAGCCGGAAAATGACTTTATCTGCCTAGAAGAGGCAACTTCTGGGGGGAAATCGCGTGAACCACTTCCCCTCCCCCGCCTCCCTGGGAATAAATAAAATCACAAGTGTCTAGGTGTGCGGTCCCCTCTCGAGCTCCGGGCTCCCCTCCCTACCTCCCCCAGGCGGCTCCGGCGAGGGAAAGCAGCGCCGGGGGCCGGGGGCCGGCTGCGGTGCGCAGGCATGGACGTTAGGCGCCTGCTTTCCCAACCCCCCACTATGGAGCAATCTGGGGATCCAGGAGTGGGAAGAGAGTGGGGGCTTTGTGGTGTTGGGAGCTCAGAAAGAATGAAATGTGCAGTTGAGTGTGTTGCCCGCATCCCAGGGAGCAATGCAGTGCTGATTGTCTGTTGCTGAGATAGCCTTTTGTTCGGAACATAAGGTTTAAGAAACACACACACGTTTTCTGGGGTCTCTTGTTAGATGTAAATGTGCTGCATCCAGACGCTTACTATGCAGTGTAAGCTCAGTTGGTTTACTAATCACCCCGCCCCACCCCCAAACAATCAGGATCATTTGAATGGGAATCTCATTCAGACTTCTAGGCTGAGAGTATTGCCTTCAACCTATTTCATTCTAGACTAGCCAACCATCCAACTGAGATAATAAAGCAAACAATAACATTTGATCATGATGTCTACGAGATAATGTGCCCTGCAAAGTTCTTTAGGAATCGTAATGAGAAAGAGAGTGAGTTAGGTAATAATTTCTCTTCGTTTTCATTAAATATGACTTTAATAGATAAATGGTGAGTTTATACTTTGGCCTGGTGGACTTCCAGTCCTCTATATTTCAACTAAGCTAAGAATGCAAGAGGCAAATTATATATTCGACCAGGAGCCTATCCAACTGAAAATGTTACCTTTGAAAGCTGGAACAGAAAATGTACTTGTTTAGGACTGACCCTCCTCATAACAGGGTTCACATTCCTCCCAGCTTCTCTGTTGTAGATTTAATAGACTAAATTGCAACTCTCCAGATGCTGAAATCCAGCTCTTAAAAAAATACCAAATCTATACTTTGAAATTAATTTCATTCTCCTTTTATGATTTTCTTACCTTTGAATGGATGCATTTAGCTAACACAGAAAGAAAAAAATATTTTAGTTAAATCTAGGCAGATGACAGAATTTAAAAGACAAAAAAAGTGATTCAATATCTTAAAAAATATTTCTAAGGAATGAGATTTCTGTTTGGAATGGATTTGACCTTTCTGTACAATTTTGGTTTTGTTTTTTTTTTTTTCAACTAGGCTTGGAAATAAAACAGAAGAACTTTATTCTGGTTCAGCAGAGAACACTGAAACCCCTTTAGTTATATTTTATGAGATAGCTTTGAAAATGATATTATGAAAAGTTGTTCATCAAATTTTACTACAAAGAAATACGTATAGGAAAATATCTGAGGGTCACTGTTGCACTGAGTACAGATGAATTAAAAAAAAAAAAACTGTGAAGAACTCATAACTTGGGTTATTGCCCATGTGGGGAGTGACAACCAGAAGCCCTGTGGACACACAGCAGATGCTCTGTGCGATTCAGGCAAAACTGCTCTGTCCGTGTTTGTTAAAAAAGTTCAGAGCTCATCAACCTTTCACACTAAATTCCTAGTATTGAATTTATAGTTCCTAGCATAAATCAAAATTCAAAAACATGTATTAGAATACCTACTGAGTACAAAAAGTATGTATTTTGGTAACCAACTTCAAGCAATCCTCTTGTAATATCTAAAATAAAATAACCCTTACTCCATAAAAAGGGGAAGAAAAAGTGTGGTCAGCAGGAGTTTATTAATAGATAATAACTAGCACATTCTCTAATTCCATTATATATTTATTTGAAATAGACATTAGAAAATCCATCATTAAACATGAGGAAACTACTGGAAAGAGCATTGCCTGTTTTTACAGAGAGTTTCATAATTGTTCCAAATTACACATGCTCTAGCGTATGTAACATACATACATCATGAGATTTACACAAATGATACGATGCACGAGAGAGATTGTCATTGGATTACTTCTAACATTTGTTTTCTTTTAATTATGGGTAAAAGTTGCTTTTCTCCAAGGACTCTGAGCAAAGGAAAATAAAACTTGACTCTGTTTTTCCCAGAGATTCATTGCTCTGTTTTTGCAGTATTTCTGTTTTTGTTGTTTTAATAAAACTCCCCTTCATGATACGGTGTTATTAAATAGCATTTTAGCAGTCACCATATTATATCTACACTTATCTTTAAAACTTTTATACAAAAGAAACGTTTCTGGCTGTAACTGACATCCATCTCTCTAATATATTTTATGAAACTCTTCTTGTAACAATATGAGGATTAAAAACTGAGCATTTTTGGAAAGTTGATTGGCTCGTCAAGGAAACAGTTAATTCAGAGGAGAACTAATTTGAATAATTTTTCCACCCTGCATTAGTCACATACAGTGCTTTTTTCTTTTTAATTCTTCTCAATGTAGAGATATTAAAATACAAGGAGTTATATTTTGAAAAATATATTGATTTCCAATACATAGTATATTCTGACTTGGTCGTTTTAAAGAAAATCAGAAGAAAAACTTCTTTTCCTCAAGAGCATGTGTTGCACATGAGTGAGTGCTTGTGCATGTGTGAATTTGTCACAAGCTAATTCAGAGGAAAATAATTCTACTTTGTCCTTGTTCTTATTCTCAAGATGATGTAAGCAATAATACAAAAATGAAGGGTAAGGAAATAAGCAAGGTGATAATGAATGTGATTTTGCAGATAGCCACATGCTTGTCTGCACTGGACGAAGGATAATACGATCTAGGTTTGACACAGAGATGAGCTTTACCTAAATGATTGAAGAAGAAAGGAAAGGAAGAAATGAGTGTAGGTGGAAGGTAGGAAGAGGATAGCAAAGATGAGGACAATCGTGGTGACAAGATGCTTTAAAAAAAAACAGTTTGAAGGGCTATGCAGTATAGTTATATATAAAATGCCAACCAATTCAATTTAATTTTTAAAAATCTGTCTTTTAGTTTTGAGCTTAAATGTTAAATATTTTAATAAAACATTAATACTATCTTCTTCCAAACTACTGTGTTTCCAAAACACAGTCATTGTTTAAGAAATCTAGACTTTTTTTCATGTTGCTCACAAAATCTGAAGTCTGTCTTACAATAATGTAAATTAGTGACAGTCATTTTTTCATGCTTCCATAAACTTGCAGTTTTAAGGATCATCATTTGCCCTTTGATTCAACAAAACCTACCAAGAAGTTCTTACATGCCACAATCCCCTCTTCCCCCCCAAATCCACAAGAGCTAGTGAAGACCTTGACCTCACTGAGTAAAATTACTCAATATATTCAGAATTACCCTTGATACAGGTACTGTCAAATAAGATTACAGTGGTTCATTCATCTCCTCAGTGATCTGGTCCTGTGATAGAGACAAACTGGAAAATCCTACAATGGGTTCATTTGTAATGTTTTCTTAGTTATGCAAAAATATTTTCTTCTTGTAACCTAAGAATTGTATGTTTTCACTCCCATTTATGTGTAGTGTTCATATATTTGCTGTACCTTCTGCCTGATTTTGCACGGTTCTCAATTTCATTTAGAAAGTGCATGCTGAATACCTACTGTGGTTGAAAGTATCACACTAACAATTGCAGAGGATTGAAAGAAAACTGACATTAACATTTTATGGAGGAAGCCAGATAGATGTAGCTCAAAGTGGATGTTATAAAGTGAAGTTATAAAAGAGTTCTGTCTCGAAGAAGATCTAGGATCTTTCAGGAAGCAGAGGGCAACTCCTCCGGACTTTGTCATCTCTATTGTTAATACAACAGATCACTTGCAGTTTGCATAGGCTGTGCTGTTTCTGCCCTCTGAGCTTTGCTTATCCTTGTGCCCTCAAACTAAATTGTCTTTTCCTTCTTCTCCTGTGGGCTCACATCCTTAATACTCAGTACTTACTCCTCCAAGGATACTTCCAACCTTTCTAGAGACACTTAAGTCTCTTTCCCCTGGGCTCTTTTCAGACTCTCTCTCTCTTTGTACCTTTACATTATTTTAAAAGTAGCTCGTTGTTTGGACCCTCCATTAGAACGTGAGTTTCTTGAGGACAGGTGATCATTGCAACTTCTGTCTTTGCCCACCCGCCCCGCCCTTAATTAACAGCAACAATTCATAATAAATGATTCCTGGGGAAATGGGTGAGTTGACACGTGGAGGAGGGAGACATGAGTAAAGGCAAATTGAAAGAAATTGTGGGAGTATTTGCAAAGCGCAGCACATGATGTAGCTTGGTCCAGCCTTCGCTTTACATAGAAGGGGAATGGGAATTAAGGATGGAAATGGGAATTGCGGATGTATTGCAGGGAAACTTCACAGAGTCCCAGCTTGAGAGGTTTGCCTTTCCGTCAGGAAGATTTTTAAGGAAGAGATTTACGTAGACGGAACCCTAAGAAGACAGGGCTAACAGAACCGGAAATGGGGAAAACAGCTGGAAAGTCACTGCAATGATCTGTCTTTTTCTAGCCCCCCAAACTGTCAATCCTTCCCGTAGGGTTTGATGATGTGCTTCTTTGCCTTTTTTATAGATAGTCTGTTTGTATTGATTGCTCAATTCTGCACGTTCATTTTGTAATATTACAAAATGTCAGTGTGTTTAAAGGCATTCATTTAATGTCAAAGATATAAAAAGGGACAATACATTGGAATTGAATTTTTTTCCCTCCCGACCTGAACACGGTCTTTCCCCTCACTCTGCCCCTTCCTCCCCTCCCCCTCACCACCACTTCACAATTAGTTTCACTCAGGCTGGGCTTTCAAGCTTAGAAGGTATTTCATTTTCAAGAAAAGTAATGCCTGAAGATAAGAAAAGTTTCTCCCTGGAGTATGTCTGAATAAGCAAAATAAGCAAAATGAACTTGGTTTTTATATACTGAATACAAACAAGGATGTACATTTCCTTCATTTAAAGTATATTAAAGTTTCCTAAACAGGGCTTTTAATTCATTTAAAATGGCATTAGGTTAGGTGGGCTGTTGGTGCTTTGAATTAATGTGCAAGCTGTTAATCTCCATAGACCTGGATTTAAAATTAGACAAAGCAATAATTAGTTTGGCACCATCATTTCACTACCCAGAGGGTAATAATGTAGGTCATAAAATACTACAGCCTGGCACAAGTTTTTTTTTTTTTTGTACAAAACAAGGATCTAGTAATAGTGATGTGAAAAAAACATAATATGTGTATATGTGCATGTGCATATACATATGTGTGTATTCGCGTGTGTATGTATATATATACATATATATATGATTGTAACTGGGAAGTACAATGGCATAGCTTTTGATTTATGATCCACTATTCCTAAAGAGACCTAAATTCAGAAATTCTTATCAAGTGCTCCAGGTTTAAGGTGAGTCTCTCCCTTCTAAGTGATACAAAGAAACGTTTATAGTTTCTCCTCTCCATAGCTGTTTTTCCTCCTGCAAGATTTATCCACACCACATTGGACCACTTGGTCACAGAATCAAGATTATTGTTTGTACTAGCCTCTTATTTTGCTGAAGTGATTTTTCCCCACCCGTTTGCTATTTTGTTAAATTATAAGAATGGTACACTGTAAATATTTTTTAAATATTTGAAAGGGAGGGATTCAAGTAAGTGCTTACCGTGCGTACCTTGATTTGTTTTCCTGGCAAATGACTGCTGGCAATATCAATAATTCAAGAACGGAAACAATGAAAATACAGAGGAATTGCATTTGGATACTTCTTCCTGTCAATCATTCTTGCCAGATTCCTATTTGAACATTCAGAAAATGAGGAAGACATCAGGTCTAGCCTTAAGTATGAGTAATCGTTTTCTATTTCCTTACACTGTTCACCCCAACTGAGCTTTTAAAGCACAGGTACTTAGATGTCTCTATATACCTTAATATTTCAAGCTATGGAAAGAATTCTTCAATATTGAATTGAAAATATACTTCACACAATATGCATGTATAGACTTGCTATTTTATATAAAGCAATGTGCAAGCACCTGTTTGTATCTATAGAGAGTGTTCAACGTATTTGACGAGTACATTCACAAATCATTTAAGTTGAGCTTTTCAAGTGATGTGAGCCACTGATACAAACTTGCTAATGATAATTATAGAACTGATGCTGATTTAGTCATTTCAAAAAAGCCACGGAGGCATAATTAGTGTCTGAATGGCCTCAATATTGCATTATTAGGAGGCTAGGGTGAAACTTGAAATGAGAACATCAAGGCTGATAACAGAAAAGAAAACATGAAATACATACATAATTCATTCTGAGATATTATAAAGGTTTATAACCAGAAACAATAATTTGCAGAAAGCATCTCATGTACTGGAGCCAACTGCAATCATTTGGTCAACCTGTTAAAGATCAAATAGTATATTCTTAGCTATTCTCAGTGGTGTCTTTGTAATAAAGTAGCAGCAAACAGACACTGTTTGCTTCTGGTCACTTTTAAAGAATGTTCAGTTTATCAGTAGGGACTTTAATCTCAGCCTTAATAGAGTACAAAAGCAGCCTTGTTCCTGTGCTTCTCTCCTTAAGGCCACAAGCCATGTGCGTTTTTTTAATATTTAAAAGAAGAAAAATAAAATTCTCCTTCTGAGAACACTAAATACTGTGTGTTTTTTTTTTCCAGAGTAATTTTCATTTACCTTTTCTTTTCCGACACTTTCCTTCTCTCCTTCTTGCAGATACGCAGGTACAGTACGATACGTTGCAGCCGTCTTAGTGGTAAAGACATGCAGAATATCTATGAAGGATGCCCTGCCTTGGATTCCTGCCAGATCAACCATTATCGAGTGCCCTGGTGTTGGTTGACTTCAACATTATAACTGAAAAGTTCCCCTTTTTGTTACTTTCCCCTAGTAGGGGGCAACGGATATGAAGAATGACTCCCCAACCCACTTAAACATAGAAATAGACTTCAGTGCTGGTCATTCTTTCTTATTAACATGGATACTCGGGTGATCAGACAAAAGCATCTTTAAATATAATCTGTCTACTACCTACAAGGCCCTGCTTCCAATGTGATTATCATTGTTGGTATTATTAAAATTTCCCCAAAGGAGAAGTTTTAGATAGTATTGCATAAGAGAAATCAGGGCTGTAGTTAAATTTTTGGAAATACTGTCCTCTGTTTTCTAGTGAGGTGTCATTCTCACAGAATAATCAGGTTTCCAACTATCTGGGTGAAGAGAGTGAAAAATACCTTAGTATTTATGTATTTGATAGTTAAACAAGAACAGAAAGAAGGAACTCTCAGATGCAGGTATATTTATCATGTGGGTCAAATATGCTTCAAGAGTCCAGACTGTATTCTGATTTCCCAAGCATTACAGCCAATTGATTTAATTTTTCAGAACCAAGTTATTTATTTATTATTCTTTCTTCACCCACCCACAATAACTGGTAAACACAGAATGTCAATTGTATCCTTTGTAAATTTAGTCATTGGTTTGTCTTCCCATAGTGAGACTGGTGGAGTAACAGAAGGTTGGGTTTATTAGTTTGTTTTATTTTATTTTCCAATTCCTGGTCACTGACTGTGAGAAGTTACAAATTATATCTGTCCTTCCATTTCCATACTGATAAATGGAGTATCCAAAGGCATGACTTCCATTCAAGATGTTTTTAGTTGCAAGTAGGAGAAGGAACAACCAACAGTAACTCAAGTACCAAGGGGTTTATTATTCTTAGTAATTCTCAGCCTTCTGCGCTCCTATCTTGAACATTGTTGGTGACATTTGCTCCACATTCTGGGCCCTACAGCTTCCGAGGTCACATGAGACAAGACAGTGGAAGAAGATGAGTGTTGTCCAAGGATGTGTCTTTTTTTCATTTCTGAGAGATCATTTCCCAGAATCCATCAGGAGATTTACTCTCACCATTATGGAGCTGTATTTTTATGCTTAAACTATGATGGTAAGAGGAATGGGACCAATGAGAGTGACTTAGATCAATTTCAAATTATCACCTGTGCCAGGAAAGGGATTGCCTATTAATAAATACACAAAAGCATTTGAAGAAAGAAGGAACAGAGGTAGTGGTGGTGGGGTTTGTGGGTAGGACCACTATTCTGGACAATATCAGGGATTCCATTCTTACCATGGTTATTGGGAATGGTGCTCCCAGGAATGGTGGCACTGCATAACTGAGATGACTGAAACTCCCAACCAGTATCTGAACAACAAATAGAGTCTATTATACTTGACATACTTTGTGGCCCCGCTGTGTGCATATAAGACATGATCTAATTACATCTTGATTTTGAGAATCTACTTTTCGTATTTCAATGGCTCATAGCACAGGTATGAGGCCATCATTTCAGAAACAATCAGGACTCTGAGATGTGAAAACGATGACTCTCAAAATTGATGAAAGTGTTTAAATGCTTCCAGTTTAAGCAAAGTATAAAACTCTAATTGTACCTACAAAAGTGAAATGAACAGAAGTATTATAATATAAACTTAAAAATTAAAATAATAAAGCATTAGGTGTAGCATGTGGTAGACATTTAATACATACTTGCTGAATTATTGGTTGAACGAATGAGTTAAGTCTACATAGAGAAGAAATAGCTAAAGAGGAAAATGTAAGGAATCTCTGATTGTACACCTAGCCATTTTTAGCTCCTTGGAGATAAGAGGGAATGTAAAGAATTTGGGGCCTGGTGTGGTGGCTCACACCTGTAACTCTAGCACTTTGGAGGCATAGCCAGGTAGAATACTTTAGCTCAGGAGCTCCAGACCAGCCTGATAAGAGTGAGAACCTATCTCTGCTAAAAATAGAAAAACTATCTGGGCATGGTGGTGGGCACCTGTAGTCTCAGCTACTTGGGAGGCTGAGGTCAGAGGATCGTTTGAGCCCAGAAGTTTGAGATTGCTATGTGCTACAATGATGCTACAGCACTCTAACCAGGGTGAGGAAATAAGACTGTATTCACCAAAAAAAAAAAAAAAAAGAAAGAAAGAAAGAAAGAAAAGAAATTATTGGCATACACACTGTTGCACCAAAACAGAAGTGAAATAGGCCATGTTGGCAAGTTCGGTTGTTCAGTTATTGAATCCAAGGATATTAGAGAGCGATTTAACTTTTCTCTGCGATGCTAGTGAACTTAAACTTACAAAATGTCACATCGCTATATTGACAGATAGGGATAAACTTATGGCAGCGTTCACTTCAAATAATTTTCATAGTATCACTGCCAACATTTGCTTTCCAGGAGTAGAAGAGGAGCTGGAGGAGGATGAGGAGAAGGAGGGGAGCGGAGAGGAAGAAGAACAGGATAAATAGTAAGTAATTTAAAATTTAGAAACATGCCATCAACTATAAGAAACACCTACCTATGAATATTGTTTTGACAAATAGAAATAATTCTTTTGATTACTATAATTATATTTTTTAAAGCGGAGCAGTTGAACATCATGCTCATTTCACCTCATTTCACCTGTGTTAGTCATTCATGCTTCTGCTGCTATAGCGATAATAACTCTTTCCTTACTTCCCTTTCCATTTTCCCCAGGAATATCTCTGAAGCTTTTCTATAATTAAACATGCACTATGTCTACTCTTAACATTACAATATTCCCCAAGACTGGTGTTGGCTGTGTGTCACAGCGAATGGAAGTATCTGAGAACAGTAAAATATAGACATACAGTGTAGTAATTAAACTTGTCTATGGTTTCTGTAACAAAACTTATTGGGCTCTCCAGCACCTTTTTCCTATAAAGCCTGAACAGAAATCTATGTAGTTTAAGGTCATCTCAGCTGTCAATTGTTTATAGTTTCTTTCGGAGTTAATTCAGGCATTTCCCCTTCCCCTTAACCTTCTCCTCTTTTGATCCAGAGGCTTAGGGGCCACAACCATATTCTATTTCACTGAGGTTGAATTCTACTGGCAGGGTTGTTGTGCTTTAGCCTCTATCTCAGGCACCTCTCTTGCAGGTATCCACAATCCCGTCGAGTGGTCTTCAGCTTGTAGAATTCAAGGCACATCTGGCCAGTGTCTGGCCAAAACATGTATGTGCCTTTTCTGTCCACTAAAATGACCTCAGCCTTTTTAATTCCCTCTTAGGAGCCTCCCAAATTTTTGGATATTTTCCTACACCAGGCTAGGTGTACCCTCTCTGAGAATCTATCCTCAGATCTAATCTAATAGACATCTTCGTTTTTATTCCAAAGCAGCACTACAATTAACACAGATTTCTTTAAGAAGAAGGGAGAACCAATTGTCGAGTGATATTTCTGCAGCAGAGCAGTATTGAACGTAACAAACATAGCCATTATGCTTTTTCCCCTCTCTGCTGAATATTTCCGTGTTTATATTTCCCAAACCCTAAAAATAATCTAGATTGGTGAAGGGACTAAAATTTGTTATGCATCATCCATTGACCAGGCTGTTTGCCTAATTTATTTTGCATATCTGGGGGAAGGAATTATCATCTCTATTTTTAGGTAAAAAAAAACAAACCCCCCCAAACCCCTGAGTCTTAAAGAGGGTAAATAATTTGCAGCAAGGAGGGAAATCTAGTGAATGGTAGAACTAGAGTTTCTGCCCTGTTCCATTTTGCTCCGAAGTCCTTGCATTGCTTATGATACAGTGCTCTTGTTACTCTCACTTCTGGGAGTGTTTCTGCCCCTATGCCTTGCTGAATGTTAGTACAGCATCAGTGTCACGACAACCAGGAAATTGGTCGCTACTTTTCAGACTTGTTCACACAAAATTTCCCGTCCTATTTGAAGTTACTCATCCCTGCTATAAAGCTGAGCTAAAACACCATACAGTGGCGCTTTCCTTGTTTATTGTTCAGTTAAACAGGTAGATCTTGACTACTTAAAAAAAAAAAAAAAAGTCAACCACTTATTAAACTGATGATGGATCTTGACTACTTTAAATAAAAAAATGTCAACCACTTATTAAACCACTCTAAAATGATGTCAACTGCTTACTAAATTGATGGTAAGGGGATATTAAATCAGACCATATATCTATTTTTTTTTCACTGTTGTTCTTTGGTTAGGCTAAAAGGGATACACATTTTCATAGATTTTCCGTTTTCTCTTCTACTTTTTTTCTTGTCCTTTGTTTCTTCCTAACATAGACATTCCCTTAAGCCATAGTCATGGTCGTCCTTTTCAAAAAATAATGATATGCAATGTGGAATTCATTCAGGTCTGAGGTTAAATTTGAAGCAGAATTATATATGTATACATAATATATTATAATATACATAGATACATTCAAAGAGTGTTCCTAAGATTTGGTAATTTTCAAATGCTTTAGAAAAATAGACATTCCTCCTTCTCCATCCGAATAAAGTAGAATTGCAGAAACGAATCCTTATCTTCAGATAAATCATAAAACTGGAAGTGCAGTTTAATAATCTATAAGGCATCATTTTGCAAAGTGTGATTTCAGCTTTCTATGTTAGATTCATCTGGGGAGGTTGCTAGATGCTATTCCAGACCAACTAAATTGGAATCTTTTGGGAACAATCCTGGACTCCTCTTTAAAATGCCCTTTAATGTAACCACATCAGATTGTATAAAAAAAAAATCAGCACGTTGTACCCCACATATGCATGAATGTATTCATGATCTATGTGTATTTGACTTAATAATAAAAAAAGACAAAAATAAAACGCCCTGTGATGATTTCTTAAACAAACTTAAGTTAGACTACTTCTCCCCTGTGGCAAAGGTCTAGACCATCCCTATCCTCAAGTGAGAATCACACTTATCAAATTCCAAGTACCTTGGATCCATTTATATTCGAGGTCTCTCCTTTCCTGCCCCACTCCTTCCCTCCCTCCTTCCCTATCTTCCTTCTTTCTTTCCTTTCTTCCTTTCCCCCCTCCCTCCCTCCCTTCCTTTCCCCTTTTATAAAGGTATAGATAGATAAACAGAGATGAGAGAGAGAAAGGCAGGGTGGAGGGGGAAAAACAGAGGGAACACCTATTATCTACTAGCAAATAAAGCAAACATAGTCCCTCCTTCCCCAAACTGGACAATTCCCTTGCCCTAAGTTGAATCCAGATAGATTCTTCATATTTTCACTTAGCGACACCTTTAGTCAAAGCCAAAGTCAAAGCCTTTCTTGTTTATGGGGCTATTTCTTGTCTTAGTGGCTCTTCTCTTAACTTGTTACTCTCCTCTCTACACCTTTTTATCCCTCTTTTAGTAAACCAACATGGTGTACAGAACTACAACATGCATCTGAAATATTATAAAGAGAACTGCTGGTCCCAACATTATATCTTATCAAGGCACTTCATAACTGGCTTTAAAAATCCATTTTCTCATTAGTATCTTCTTTGATATCTACATCATTTAATTTGCCTTCATCCTTAGCCAGTCACAGATTCCATGGCTGCTGGAGACGGAGGTCACCTACGCAATGATCTTGGGCCCTCTCAGAGTGTAACCCTGTTTACTCCAACACACAGAGGTACATACACATTTTGGCAAAATGTCAGTGATCCTCCTGTTCTCACAGAAATAGTTCAGACATCACTTACCCAATGGAGTCTCCTC
Organism: Galagoides demidoff; assembly: GCA_963574575.1. Lineage (NCBI taxonomy): Eukaryota > Metazoa > Chordata > Mammalia > Primates > Galagidae > Galagoides > Galagoides demidoff. Next base: position 43,347 of record CAUYQV010114761.1, read on the forward strand.
AAAGGAGTTTTTTATGCCTTTTTTATGTTTTGTGCTCCCCAAATTGCCATTAAACATACACGTTAATATCTTTTCCAGTCTTTTTCTTACCTCACACTTCAAACACCTTAAGGGCAGAAGCAATTTTTTACTGCACCGTCAGAGCCCCAAACAGTTCCTGACACATAGTAGATACTCATTAAACTCTCTTGAATGGAAAGATAAAAGTAAAATAATCTGTTAAAATAAAAGCAAATTTTGATTGCTATAAATATAGCTATTATTCCTTGAAGGTGGGGACTTACTTGTTTTTTTATTGTTGTTGTTTATTTGTTTGTTTGGAGACAGAGTCTCACTTTGCCACCCTTGGTAGAGTGCTATGGCATCATAGATCACAGCAACCTCAAACTCTTGGGCTCAAGCAATTCTCTTGCCTAAGCCTCCTGAGTAGCTGGGGCTACAGGTGTCCACCACAACACCTGGCTATTTTTAGAGGCAAGGTCTTGCTTTTACTCAGGCTGATCTCAAGTGTCTGAGCTCATGCAATCCACCCACCTAGACCTTCCAGAGTGCTAGGATTATAGGCACAAGCCACTGTGTCAAGCCGAGGGACATACTTGTGAACATTGTTAAGTGTTCAATAAATAACGGTTGACTAAATATTAAACTAATAAATAAATTAATTTTCAAAAGTATAAATAAATTCAATTTACCATGAAGGTCATCATATTCTTAGATACATCAACCTTCTTAAATACATATATTTACATATATTCACACCTATGTATAGTCTCATAGTACTTTATTATAGAATATCTTACATTTAATTTCTTTAACTTAGATAAGGAAAAATATAAGTGCACACTTACCAAACACTATTCACAAAGATTCCACTGCAGTGTGAATCTGATTTCTAATTTTTGTATCTCTATGCCCACACACAACTATGTCTATGTAGTTCTAGGTTTTTTTTTAAGTTTGATATTGTATTTATTTATTTATTTTCAGAGATGAGGTCTTGCTCTGTTGTTCAGGATCGAGTGCAGTGGCCCTATCACAGCTCACTACAGCCTCCTATTTCTGGGTTCCAGCAATCCTCCTGCCTCCGCTCCCTGAGTAGCTGGGACTAGGCATGTGCCACCATGTCCAGATAAATTTTTATTGTTTTAGACAGGGGTCTCTCTATGTGGCCCAGGTGGGAATGAAGTGGCTATTCCCAGGCATAATCATGGTGCCTAACAGCCTTGAATTCCTTAGTTCAAGGAATCTTGAACTATCTTCCTGCTTCGGC
>CAUYQV010114762.1:0-13380 GCA_963574575.1 Galagoides demidoff
CAAGCGAGTCTCCTGCCTCCGCCTCCCAAGTAGCTGGGACCACAGGCGCCCTCCACAACGCCCGGCCATTTTTTGGTTGCAGCCATCATTGTTGTTTGGCGGGCCCGGGCTGGGGATTTGAACCCGCCACCTTAGGTGTACATGGCTGGCGCCTTAGCTGATTGAACCACAGGCGCCGAGCCAAGACATCTTTTGAATACTTTCTTGAGATCTCTTTTTAATAATTTCTTGAAATTCTAATTTCCTCCTTTCTTCCATTCTGTTAATTTTATTTGCTATCCAAATTCTGAACCCGATTTCTGACATCTCAGCAATCTGTTTATGGATGGGGTCTTCAATTGCATCTGCCCAATTTTTAGGAGTTGATCTTCTCTGGTTATTCAAGTTGTCAGAGTTTTTCCACTGATTCTGCCCCATGCTGAGTTTACACTGTTTGGAGACCTTATTAGAACCGTTCAGTCAGTGGCTGCCACTGGAGAAGGTGCCAGCTTATTCTGGTTGCTCAGAGAGATAGGGCTGTCTGTAGTCTTCTCCCAGTTCTTGGGCCTGGGACAACGGGGGAGGGGGACAGTGGAACGACAGCAGCGGCGCAGAGCACGTGAGCGGCCGAATCAGTCCTACTTTGGCCCTGCTGGGGTGACGGGGGGCAGGGGAACAGCAGTGGTGGGATCAGTTCTCATTCAGCCCTGCTGGGGCCACCGGGGGGCAGGAGAAAGGCAGTAACTGTGCAGGTCACATGCACTGCCTGATCAGTCCTAATTCGGCCCCACCAGGACTACGGGGGGAGGGGGCATGGAACGGCAGTGGCTGGATCAGTCCTTGTTTGGTCCCACCGGGGCCATGGGGTGAGGGCAGGGGCAGGGGAAGAGCAGCAGTGGTGCCTGGCCAAATCAGCCCTAGTTCGGCTGACTGGGGTGACCCTGGGGCAGGGGAAAGGCAGCAGCTGCACCACAAATGCATGGTTGCAGGGCTGGGACAGTGCACTTGGTCCCATGGGTGGGGGGATGCTACTCTTGGTCCTCCTCTCACTGTCTCTGCAGGGATGGGGGGAAGGGTGGACTGGAGATTCAAAATGGCAGTGGAAACTTTAGTTCAATCTTTCTGCCGGGTAGAGGGTGTTCAGAGTCTCAGGAGAGTCCCTCTAGGGGAGTAGACCCCACTGCCTGTAGCTCTCACACTACAAGGGTGAAATAATAGGTCCTCAGTTCATCTCTTGCCTGTAGGAAGCTTACAGGAGCAGATGAAGAGAAAACAAAGAGAAAAACAGAGCTCTCTAGGGGGAGGGGATGGACACTTTTCCTTTGTAATGTTCCATATACCTGAAAGTTGCACTCCAGGGGTCGCAGCTTGCCTTGGCAGAGGTGTCCTGCAGGTATGACTCTTCTCTCTCAGCTGGGCTCCTAGTCTTGAACTTTGTTGGGTATTTTCTGGACTTTATCCTTCCTTCTGAATGGGAGCTTCTGTTGGAGTCTGGTACCTGTCGGCCATATTGCCCCCCTCCCTCCCCTGCCACACTTTAAAGACCATTAACTGCCTTTATTTGTGGGGCTAAGTCATGGTAGGTTAGATGAGTGCCTCTCTGTGGTAGTCACCTTTGTGTTTCCTTTTGAGAGGGAGAGGAGTGAGTGGGAATTTGGGAACCTAATAGGACTTTGGAGATTAACTTGTTCAACTCCGTTGATAACTGAGCAAAGTGAACCCAGAGGGGTTAAGTTGAGACTTACTTAAGGTCACAAAATCTATAGAAGCAGAAAATCTCCCATCCATTTTATTTGAAAAAATTCAAATACACAGGAAAGTTCAGAGAATTTTTTCAAGGAATACAGTACCTTATACCCATTTCCTAGATTCTACTGTTTACATTTTATTAAACTTGATGATCACCTCTCTATCCATACTCTATCACTATGACTTATTTCAAGGTGTACTTCAGACATCTGTACTCCTTCCCCTAAAGCAACATAGTATTTTATCATCATTTGTCTAATTATTTAATACTTTAGTCTTATATATATTATAGAATCAAGAAAAATCATAAGAAATCACAGGACCCAAAAATTATAAGAAAAATTATAAGGAATCATCAGCTATCCTAATAGAGAAGCCAACTTCCGAAGACCCTAACTGCAAGGCACTTGAGGATTCTTATTAAGAGTAAATTCTGGCTGTGGCAGAAATATTAGTCAATAGACATCACTGCTTATGTTGTTCCCTCCACCTGGAATTCTGCTCCTTCCCCTTCCTGCTCCACTTGTTGAAATCCTGTCCATTCCTCTGAGAATGATCTCAGATGTTGGCAGGGACCATAAACCTCTGATATGTATATATGTATATATATTTTCATATTCTTGTTTTAAGGGAAAAAATTATTTAAAAATTCTGAAATGCTACCTCCTTCCCAATGCCCTTCCCAACCCTGAGTTTTAAACTATCTCATGTGAATGCCCACAAGCCTTTGTTGCTGCTTTTTCTGTCTCCTTCTGCCTTGTTATGGTTTAATGTTTGTCACTAATACTTTCCTCTTCCTACTAATACTTATGTTTAATTCCTCTTTGTAGGGGACTGTATCTTACAACTTACTTATGTATCTCCTGTAGGTCTTTTCATAGAGTCAACACTGAGCAACAAGTAACTTTGAATTAATTTTGAATCAACAAAATATTGTTCAGGCAGTTTTCTGAAAGAAAGATTAAAAACCATCTGTATCAAAGATCCCCAAACTCCTTGTTTAGTGTACAGATTTCCAGACCTGCTACTCTCAGAAATGCCAGTTAGTAGTTTTGGGGCAGGGGTCTAGGAAGCTGCCGCATTGGCAAGTGGCCCTGGCGATTTCAACACAGGTAGCACAGGGGCTGAATGTGGACAAATTTCTTCACAGGTCCTTATCACCAACCTTAACGTTAGGTTAGGCCTTTAATTGATTTTAAACCAGCAACCCTAATCTTCCTGTCCCTTGAATGAATCTGGATAAAGGTGTGGCAAACCAGGCACCAAGTCACGACAGGGTGTGACAGTCATAGGAGCATCCTTCCACCACATCATGTGCTGCCACTCACCACTTCTGCTGTTGCCATCAACACCCAAGTTCCCTTTGTCACTTCCCCCTTGCCACCACCAACTGCCACTATCCCTCTGCTCTTTCCCCTCCAAGGTGGAGTCACATCCAGTGTTGAGCATGTGAAGATGGGATGAGGGTGTTCCCATCACAATCCCATGTCTGGGAGCAAAGGAACACCTACCTCTGACGCTGGCTTCTTCAGAAGCCCTGCAAACCTGGCTAGAATGTTGAGTCCATAGTTTAAAGTTCCTGCCGCCTTTGATTTTATAGTGAGTGGAAACTGAAGTTGAATAACAAATCTCTTGCCCAAGTATTAAGGGCCACCACGAAGCATAGAGCGATGGAGGCAAGATTTGATAACATGTGGTTGGTGCCCTCCTCCAGGCTGAAAGTCTCTGTGTAGGGAAGGCTAATTGCTGTTACCTCCACTGTTATGTCTTAGCAGAGTATTTCTCATGCATACTGAAGTTTGCTTTCTTTCAGGTGCCAAAGGATAATGCTTAGAGAAACCATGGTTCAGAGAGTTGTTTCATGAAGCATAACCTTCTTTAAGTTTTGAGTTAAATATACTCAAAATCAGTTTCTCTAGATCAAGACATTCCCAGCCTCGCCATTTTTAGTTCAACACAGATTTCTCTATTGAAGTGGTTCCCAAACTTTAGCAGGCATCAGAGTATCTGGAGGTTTTGTTAAAACACATATTTTTGGACCTTACCCTCAGAGTTACTGATTTTCTAGGTCTGAGAACAAGCCCCAAATTTTGGACCTCACCTCAGAGTTTCTGATTCTAAACTCAGACCTAGAGAATCAGAAACTCTGAGGGTGAGGTCCAAAAATCTGTGTTTTAACAAAACCTCCAGATGACTCTGATGCCTGCTAAAGTTTGGGAACTACTTCAATAGAGAAATCTATGTTGGCTGGATGATGCTGAAGCTGCTGGTCTAGGGACCACACTTTGGGAGCCACTCTTCTAAAAAAAGGCAAAATGGTGTCATTTGTTATACCATTTTCCAGTCTGTCTGCCTTTCTTCTAATGTCACCATATAGCAGGGTTCTCAGCCCTACCTGTCCATTAGAATTATATGTGAAGCTTTTAAAACATAGCATCTGGGTGGAATGCTCAGACCCTACTTTAGACCTAATTAAGTCCACAACTCTGAGACTGGGGTCTGGGTATTGTTTAAAAAGATCCCCAGGTAATTCTCACAGGCATCCAGGGCTAAGAAACACAGACAAACCATTGAGCAAACTCTGGCCCTATTCTACATTAATATATTATTCTCATTTGACAAATATATATTGACTACCTAATATATGTCCTAGAAAATGATAAAATGTCTAAGAAATGGTCCCTGACTTCAAGCAGAGATAGATCACATGCCCAAAATTTTAAATGAAAAGCTGGTCTGTGGTGAGTGCAAATTAGAAGAATAAACCATTACTGAAAACAGAAGGCTAGATGATCCAAGGTAAATCAATGCTGCATTCGATCCTCGCATTGTGATGAGTTATGTATTCCTTTGCCACACATGAAACATGTCCCTTTGGTGGAGGAAATTGCTCATTTATTGGTTCATTGAGGATGTTCCAACTGATTCACCATGGTAGGTATGACTGAAGCATGGAAATGATGGAACATTAAATCAATAGCTAGTCAGCTGGCAACTATTCCTTTGCTAAGTATGCTATTAAGGTTCTGTTTCAGAAGTCCTGTGCTCAGCAAAGGTCAACCTTTATAGTGGAGAAATATAACAAGAATTATGTTTGGAAAGTATTTCAATCTGGGATTTTAAAATAAATTTTCCTTAAATATGAAAAAACTTACCTGATATTATTTGTGAATCCAAAGAATCCAAAGAAAAATCCACAACTGGATTCAAAAATCAAACCATATTTAATTTCTTTTAAAAATAAATTCTTATTTGCATCCACTAGAATACACAATATGTTAATGATTCAATGACAGCTGGCTCTTGAAGGGGAAAGTTTTTAGAAAGGATAAAATTTCCTCTTTGGATATTACTATGTATCAAGGGCATTTTAAAAATTCATTGTGTTATTTAATTTAGTTATATCTCTTTTTGAGATTTTTTTTATACTGAGGGAAGTATATTCCAAGAATAAGAGATCCCAATGACATCAAAAGAGAACTGATTTTAAGAAAAGGAAATAAATACTTTCAAAATTGTGACATTTATTTCCATTCAAAAATACTGGAGCCATCATGTTAGTCATTGCAGGAGATAATGTGAATATGAAGTTATTCTCTAAGAAATTTATAACTTAGTAGAAGGGAAACACAAGTACCTTTTTGAAGCAAAATATGATACATGCCTTTAGAGAGGAAAATTTTAATGTGGCTTCAAAGAGCTGGAAGAAGAGGTCAAGGTTCAAAGAGTCTAAGATAAGGCAAAGCACTGGGGTTCTGGTACAATGCATTACTGCGTGGCCAATTTTCAAAGGCCAGCTGTTCCTGGTCAAATGAAGACTGAAGATGAGGCAGGCTTCAATCATGGGAAAATCAGGTCACCCTCCTCTATTTTATTGGAGATACAGTTTTGTGATCAATAGTTTTACAATCTCATTTCAGGACGCAAATGAAAATGAATCTAATATATTCTTCTTAGTTTATCTTTTTGCTAATAAAATCCAATTTAAAGGACTTTACATGTTGATAATATGGCTACTAATATTTGATTAAGATGTTTAGCCTTATTAGTAATCAAAGAAATACAAATTAGAATAACAATTCAATCATTGTTTTTGGCTTATCGAATTGGTAAAGATTTAAAATAATAACCAAGTATTGGGGAGGTTAGGAAGAATAGACCTTCTCTTTCTACCTGTGGAGAATTCCTTGGTTCACCATGTCCTACAGCTCACCAAGTCTCCTTTGAGGATTGTATTCCAAGGCACTAGGATGGATATACGCAAAAACTCATGTATAAAAATACTTACCAGAGCTTGGCTTATTATTGGGAATAAAGAAATAAATGTCCCCAAACAGGCTAATAGATATAAAAGGTATTATGCTAGGAAGAGAACAATGGTGATCCATTATGCCTAGAAAGCATAACTTGTGGCCTGAAAAACATTTTCCTGAGTGTTTTAGGTTAGTAATTCTATTCACAGTCAATCACCTTCCCTCTGTTTCCTCCTTTCCAGATAATCTGCACCTGCCAGATAGGACCACTTGCTACTTGAGCCCTGAACTGACCCTGTACACTTCTTTTACTCCTTGTCTTTGCCTACTCTTTTCTCACCACTGTCTGAGGAAAAGCCCTTCCTCAATCTCTGAGCTCTCACTTCTTAAAGACTTGATGTTGTAAACTACCTTACATGATGTTATAATGATGTCCTCTTTTATCATCCAGCTGGAAGGGTTTACTTGCTTCTCTGTGTCCTCATATCAATTTATCTTCCATAATTTTTCTCATTCTCTGTGCTTTATTACAATTATTGGAGTGGGTGTGGGGTGTGTGTGTATGTCCTCTGTTAGATTTAGAACAACTTGAGAGCAGAGGCCAATCTTGTTCAGATTTCTATCCCCTAGAGGTGTGAAGTGTGCTGGGTAACTGGTTGTTGACTGACTGAATGAGCAAATGAGTAAATGCAGAGGGAGTGCACTAGGAGCCAGATGCCAATGTTCTCTGAAGATGTGGAATGAACTTGAAAAGTGCTACAGATGCTCTTTCATTTTTGTATGGTATGAAAACTCAGACTGAAATTTTCCATATGAGCTATGAAGATGAGAATAGGAAAGACCAAGACTGAGAGGGGAGACCAGGATAGTAAACTAAACTACAGGCTTTCCCACTTTCAACCCCCATCAACCCAACATTTAGTGGAAGAGGAGTAGGTTGGAATTTTAGCCAAGAGGGAGAACTAGATGAAGACCTTTCAAAGAAGTAAGCACTTCTGGCAACTTACTAGCTCTTTTATGTTTCAACAATATGTCATAAAACCAGCACATTTGTCCGCAAAATAAAGAGATTAGGACCATCTATACAGTTGAGGTACAAAATAAAAATAGAATGGTCTCAGCGGAGAAGAAAGGAATTTGAAAAAGAGTTTTAATGATGCATACTGATTTATACATTCCCAGATTCAATATACAGCAAAAACTTCATTTATGTTTATACCGCTCAGTGAGGAAGTTACCTAGCTGAACAACTGAACTTCTGTTCAAAATAGTCAAGCTTAAGTCTTGGTAAGGTGTTTTCTGTTCTCACCTAGCATAACCCATACCTACATGTGCTATTATACTTAGCAATATATCTGCTGGCTTTCATGGGCCCTCAGGAAATGCCTTTACTTCCTGAAGAATGCAATAAACTACAACACAAACCACCACCATAGTTCAGCTGATACAGAACTGTGAACTATGGTTCCCTTGCTGACAGAGTTAGGTATTTGCATGATTAATATTTGCAGACTGTCCTATGGCCAAATTCAAAAAAGAAATTCATATATACATATATGTATGTAAATACACACAGAATCTACATAATATAAATTTTTCTGTGTGTCTATGTATGTACGTATGAATCCTTGTATATATATATAATTTAAGGGAAGGAGGGAATCAGTACTTTATAAAAAAAAAGTAATGGTAGTAAAATTAAACCTCCCTGAAATGAATAGTGAATGCTTTTTTTTTTTTTGCAATAAACAACAAAAACTGCTTTTCACCAAAGTTCTTCTGCCAAGTAGCAGTGATTTACAGACCCAACATGTGTGTGAATAGGAAATACTCTATTTCCAGACTCGGCTAATGAATAACTCTGAGGACTTGAACTTTTCTCTGTTCCCACAGACTGCATCCACAGAGCGGTGCTCTTGCCCTGAAAGGAAGGATTTGCCCTGGTTTGGAAGGAAGTAGAATAAATAGATTTGGAAATGGCAAGGTCACCTTTAATATCATATGAACTGCCTCTTAACAAGCTTCACAATTGCTTTGTTTCTTCCTTCCTTGGTGCTATAAACAGGCACAGTCAAAGCAAGCTCTAAGAGCAGGCAAAGTGTTTGGAGGAAGCTCCCAGAGCTGCGAGGAAGGAGGGGCTGAAGGCTCAACAGGCCCTTCAGGATTACAATTGTATTATGGTGTGGTGGCCAGATGGGAAAACCGCTTGTTTTTAAAGGAAGGAGTTATATTGTCCTAAATTCCTGTGTATAAAATATAGGACAAACAAACTATAGTGTGAATATTTAATTGGAGTATGTGGAATCTATGAAATATTTGCCTTTCATTTGACTTTTCCCCGCTATAAGTGTCACATGGTGGTAAATACAAAAATGTTATGTTGGGAACCCTTCTCTTTAGTAACCTGTTCATTTGGTATTCTGAAAACAGCTGTTCCTTAGTATTCTGGTTCTCAGAAAGATTCTTCCTCCTTCCCAGGATCCTTTAGGCACATTACATTGGACTTCCTTTACCTCCCTACTTTGTGGTTTCCTAGCCCTTCCTTTTGAATGTCTCCCTCTCCAGGGAAGGGAAGACTAGCTAGGAGGTATGGGAAAGGCACTAATGAGGTTTGGATGCCAAAGGGTTGGGCAACAGACAGATCTGGAATTTCAGTGTCCTGGCTTTCAGGAATTCTTAGATAATACAATATACAACTCATCTTGGAAGACTAGGAGTAGTACTGTCACTAAAAAAGAAAAAACATATAATTTAGACTGGGCTTCAAGTCAAAGAGAAATATGTAACCTCATATGGCTTAAATGCAGATAAAGGTAGCATGAACCAAGCAAAATTGGTTGGTGTTTGTGAATTGTTACTTATTTCTTTATATGGATTCTCTGCATTCAGCAAAGGTGTTTAGAAAAACCTCTTCCCTAGTACTTTGAAAATATCATAAATCTATGAACTGTTGTAATTTCAAAAAGTGGATTATAAGCATGTAAGAAAGATGCAGCAGAAGTCCCCAAGGGGTAGAAAGAGAAACCTAGAGGGCAGTCTCTGTCTAATGTGAATTTTGGCTACTTCTTTACAATTCCAAGATGATGAGTTCTGGGCATTGCAGATAAGGGGTCAGAGCTGAGCTATTATATGAACTACTAGATGGAGCTAAAGCTGTTATGTGGCCTACTATTTTGATCTGTGGATAACATGTGATATCAAGAGATTCTAATCTCTGTCTGGTAGATGTGTTAAATTCAGTGTCTGGGGAGCAGACATTGAGGGATCAGTTTAGAAATCCTAACAGATGTGCTCTACTAAAATGCTATGCTAGAATTGGGCCTGACTAGGCTGATATTCTCTAAAGTGCACTACAATGGCTAGAAGGCATTTTCTCCCTGACTGTATGAGAAGTAAGGTGGGTGTAGGGAAGGATGAGCTCTTTCCTTTGTCCTCTGACTACCTAGAACAGCATGGCTAATTTGCTCTATGTAGCAGTAAGAAATCTCATAATATATTTAGCAGCAAGGTTGAGTGTATACATGCCCACACATACATGTACTCACACTCACTTCAAACCTTAAATTTTTTTTTACCTCTTTAAAAAGTATGAAAGCAGTGGGATCCAGGTTGAGAAACTTGTCATGCTTTTCAGTCACAGTCCCTTTTCTCTGAAGACAGTAGGATCTCATTCAAAGGCTTCAGCTGTGAAGTTGTGCTGTTTTTTCTTTTCGGAGACAAAAATAGCAAAATGGTCTATGATGATCAAACTCCATGGGCAGCAAGTCCCCCAAGTCTGAACTATGTAATTGCATGAGCCCTGTTCTTTGTTCATTAAGACTCCCCCTTTGAAACAAAATTGATGAATTTTCAGCAGCTGTTTGCAGCATTTGCGATCCACAGGCATCAGGGCTTGATGCATGGCTCTCATCTCTGTGGGCTCCTTTCCAATGATTCTCATCTGTCTTAGTTAGAGAGTGAATTAATCTTGACCTTGGCCACTGGGGTATGGGTTTCTACCCTCTCACACATCTTCAACTCATTTCTTCATCAGAAGCAATTGTTTCAGGCCCAGGCTCCCCCAATTTCATTCACATCTAGCTATTTGTCTTTAAATGACATTGCTTTGATTTTAAACAAAATCTATATTTCTAGTATTATTTATTTCCAGAAAGTTCTTATTCTGAGTTGTAATTTAATTACATGGATCATTAAAGCTATGAAGGATGCTATTAGGCAGAAAAAAGGGACTTAACAAAACAAAAGTTATGATTAGAAATTACAAATCACTTAACATTTCGACATCGCTCGGATGTGGGCATTTTGTTGAAAGAGACTTTGTTTTGAACAGTGACAATGCAGAAGACCTATGGAAGAAACAAGCTTCCAACTTGATTTTTATTTGCATGCATAACAAATCATCAATTAAACTGTAATATTAATAAGGCAATATTAGATTTAGAAATACTATTAGCAGAAAACTTGGTGCATTAGGCAGTGCTACACACCACCTCATTCCGATTACTCAACTGTACTTATTTTATCCATACTTTCTTTGGATGTAAATGAAATTGGTGTTTTATAATGAAAGTAAAATTGTTAACTATTCTTACTTATGCCTTTGGTGGGCTGAATGTTCACAACTCTGTTAGATAGGAAGGTAATGAAAAATTTGGTTAACTTAGGATTATTTCTCTTAGTAAGCATTAGTTAATAGGAAGTGGTTACCTGAGTATTATACGTATTTGAACCATACCATGCTGTATAAGGTTAATAGTAAAACATTGAGGATTATTTCTCATAGTAAGCATTAGTTAATAGGAAGTGGTTACCTGAGTATTATACGTATTTGAACCATACCATGCTGTATAAGGTTAATAGTAAAACATTGCATGACTGTTCTGACATTTCTTCCAAATTTTATTGAGTTTTCCTTTTTTTATTTTTTGTGCCTTAGGCAGTGACACATTGAAAGTACTGCATATCTGAAATCAGGAACAGAAAAGTATTTCAGTAACACAGAAAGTAGACATGGCTAGAAAATCACAGGTAAGTGGTTAGTTATTCACATCAAATTTAAAGCTCTCGGATTTTGCTATTAGGCCACAGAGGGCATGTGAGATCAAAAGAATAGTTTCCTATAAGAACACTTGCTACCACTGCACCCCACCCATTGCCACTCATTTCAATGGCCCCCTTCACCCACGCCACCGCAGGGAAGAGTGCTGAACAGGAAGAACACCCACCAGTATCTCGCCTTCACACTGGCTATCAGTTCCACTTGATAGCTACAAATTGGTATATTTTAAAAACAATGCAGATCATGGAGACTGGTAGTATTTTCCAAGGAATGACCACAATTTGTGATAACCTATTCACAGACAGGAAAGAGTACAGATAAATGTAATGGCACATAGAAAAATATCCTTGTCTCATACTGTTCATTTTGTACCACCCAGATAGGTACATAAGAGGGAGAGGAACAAGATAAATTGTGGTGGTGGGAAAAATAATCAAATAGAAGTTGAGAGAGCAAAGAATTTTGGAAGGGTCAGTGAAAAAGGAAGGAGTGCACCCAAACCTCCAAGGGGTGAGTGGAATTGCTGCAAGAACAGATTTTCTTTTGAATTAAAAAAAAAATGCAGCTACCTTCTAAGTATAAAAGGAATAAGAAAAAACACAAGAGAAAGCATATTGAAGGTAAAGTTATCCAAAAAGGGAGGCAAAAGGTAGAAAGAGGCAAAGTGGGCAAAGACTATATCAAGTAACTTTTAATCTAGTGGAAGGTTTCTTTTACTTTACTTCTTATAACTTATTCCTTAGAACCCTCCCTCCCCCCAGCCTCCTCTGGAGGGTATTTGGTGGGACCTCACGTAATGTGCATAATGCAATGGCACATTTCAAAACTATTAAGAATAGAGTATAAATGTCTTACCATAACAAATAAGTAAGCGAGGTGATGGTTATGTTAATCAGTTCGATGTAAGCATTTCACATTATATATCAAATCAGTACATTGTACCTCATAAATACATCAATGTATACAGTTATGATTTAATAAGGGAAAAAAATAAAGAAAAAGGCCCCAGCTTTATCTATTCATTGACCAAGGAGCTAATTAAAGATAGCTGCCTTTTTTTTTTTCTTGAGACAGAGCCTCAAGCTGTCGCCCCTTAGGCGGAGTGCTGTGGCATCACAGCTCACAGCAACCTCCAACTCCTGGGCTCAAGCGAGTCTCCTGCCTCCCCCTCCCAAGTAGCTGGGACTTCAGGCGCCCTTCACAATGCCTGGCTATTTTTTGGTTGCAGCCATCATGTTGTTTGGTGGGCACAGCCTGGATTTGAACCTGCCAGCTTAGGTGTATGTGGCTGGCGCCTTGGCCACTTGAGCCACAGGTGCCAAGCTGAGATAGCTGCCTTTGAGAAGACTTGAATTTAATGACATCTTCTTTCCTCAAACTTAACTAATCTATTTAAGTTATTTAAAAATTGTGCCACATTGTATAATTTCCCCCAAATTCTAACTTCTGTTAAAGTATTTCCAGAACTGAGAATATATTTTTATGTAAACTATACACCAGAGTAATTTATAAAGCCCTGGGAGGGAAACATGAGTTCTGATGGTATGAAGTGGAACCAGAGGTCACACTTATAAGCTGTCAAGAATTAAAGGAAGTGATTCTACTTGAAAGACTCTAATGTATGTCAAGACTAGAGGAGACAGGTCCCTCCCTGTCAGGGGGAGAAAGAGAGAACATAGGTAGGAAGGATACCTAAGAGGTAAAACAGTTACATGCATTGTGCCTGGGCAGGTGATTATTGTGTTGTGTCCTAAATTCTGAATCTGGATGTCACTGTTTCAACTTCCCCTGAATTTATTAAATGGTTGAAGCCAGAGCTTGGTTTCTGCACTAAGCTCACAATGTAGGTTAATATGGGTTGTTATTGAACTGGGATCTCTGTTACTACCAAGGCTGAAAAGAGCAAGGTGAGGAAAAATGAGGCTGACCCTTGTGCAGACTGATTCCAACCCCTTGGAACGCGGCTGCATTCTGCATCCACCACAGGCACTCCACCAGGGAATTCTTCACTGGCAGCAAGTGCTAGCTTTTGTTTAATTGTTTAAAGAGCACAGGCTGGATTTGAAACCAGCTATCCTTTCTCTGTTTCCTTAAATCCTGTGTGTGCTTCCTTGATCACTTCTCATGGTATTGAGTTCCTGATGGCTTATTGGAAGGCAAGTTACCAAAGTGTCTTGTTAAGATTATGGCTTCTGGCTCGGCGCCTGTGGCTCAATCGGCTAAGGCGCCAGCCACCTACACCTAAGGTGGCGGGTTTGAATCCCCAGCCCGGGCCCGCCAAACAACAATGATGGCTGCAACCAAAAAAAAATGGCCAGGCGTTGTGGCGGGCACCTGTGG
>CAUYQV010114763.1:0-24178 GCA_963574575.1 Galagoides demidoff
AGCAACCTCCAACTCCTGGGCTCAAGCGAGTCTCCTGCCTCTGCCTCCCAAGTAGCTGGGACCACAGGCGCCCGCCACAACGCCCGGCCATTTTTTGGTTGCAGCCATCATTGCTGTTTGGCGGGCCCGGGCTGGGGATTCGAACCTGCCACCTTAGGTGTATGTGGCTGGCGCCTTAGCTGATTGAGCCACAGGCGCCGAGCCAGCTCCCAGTTCTTGGCTTCCACCCTGTGAAAAGAATCTCTCAATATCACCTGCCCCATCCAGCCACTGAGTTCACGCTTCTCTGCTTCCCTGGCAGGGTTGTCCCCATGGGTGGGTGGGTGGACCAGGGACTTTGGGGTCACTGCCCTGCAGCCACTGACTTCCAGGGCAGAGGTACAGCCCCATGGGGCACAGTTGTTCAGAAGGTACTTCTGGCCTAAAAGAAGCCTTGTCCCTTCCTGTCCTCATTGCTCCCAAGGCCAGGTTAGCATTAACAGTGGGGGGCTGCTAGTGCATGGTATGAGGTGAAGGCACCCAGAGTGCAGTGTTCAGCTTTGAAAACTGAGGCCTTGAAGGAGATTCATGCATAAGAACAAAAATAGGGAAAAGAAAGGATTAACCCCACTCATGGCTCACATCTCAGTGCTGAGTCCTGGTAAGGAAGGAATGGGGGTCTGGGTTTAAAGCCTAAAGGAGTCTCTACTCCCCTGAGCCCAAACTCACCCTATAACCACTGCCTTCCCTGAATGTCCTGGAGCATAAACAGTGAGAGGGCCTGGGTACATTCACCAGGTGACTGTGACACGTAGAAGAGTGAGTCACAGGCCCCTGCCAAGGACCCTACCTGTTAATGGATGTGGCCTTGTTGTGGCCCCAGAGTCTGCCGGGGGTGGGGGTGGTGGTGGTGAAGGATATTTTTTTTTTTTTGAGACTACTCTGTTGCCCAGGCTAGAGAGTGTTGTCATAGCTCACAGCAGCCTCAAACTTCTGGCTCAAGTGAGCCTCCTGTCTCAGCCTCCCAAACAGCTAGGACCACAGGCTTGTGTCACCATATGTGGCTAATCTTTTCTATTTTGAGACAGAGCCTCAAGCTGTCACCCTGGGTAGAGTGCCGTGGCATCACAGCTCACAGCAAACTCCAACTCCTGGGCTCAAGTGATTCTCCTGCCTCTGCCTCGTAAGTAGCTGGGACCACAGGTGCCTGCCACAACGCCTGGCTATTTTTTGGTTGCAGCCATCATTGTTGTTTGGCAGGCCCAGGCTGGATTCAAACCCACCAGCTCAGGTGTCTGTCACTGGCGCCTTAGCTGTTTGAGCCACAGGCACTGAGCCAATTCTTCCTATTTTTAATAGAGACAGGGGCCTCACTCTTGGTCAGGTTGGTTTTGAACTCCTAGGAACAAGCAGTCCTCCTGCCTTGACCTCCCAAAGTGCTAGGATTACAGGTGTGAGCCACTGTGCCTGGCTGGAGCAGCTTTGAGAGCACTCCATCCTGCCTAAAATTTGTACCTCTAGGACACGTCCCAGGACCTGTGGCCTGGCTTCCCAGGGAGCTGCCCTCAGATGCAGCCTTCCCAAAGTGACATTTCTCTGACTCAGTGTATATTTTCATTCAGCTTCGAGGGGGCCTTGGCTGGGTGAAACGTGGGGTGAGCTTCAGGTCTCCTCAGAGCCTTGCATGTCCTGGTGTGAGCTGTGAATCTGCTGCTGAGAAGGGGGTCCATGTTGGAAATGTTTCCAACCTGCCTCTCAAACAAGGGTTCTGCTCAACAGTCTGGAAAGCTGCCCTGCTGCGCTCCTCCCACCACATGGTGAGGCATGGGTGGGGGCAGGGGGTCTCCAGCACACAGCGGAGGTCACACGGACAAGCTTCCTCAGGTGGCTGCAGCAGGAGCATGGGAAAGTGCTGCAGTCAGACAGGTGGCCACAGTCTGCACCTGGCTCACAGGGCATTTTCTAAACCTGGCACATGAAAGGGTTCAACACGGTCAACAGCTGCTCTGAGACAAATGAGAGCTGGTTATGAAACAAGGAACCACCACAGCCTGGAAGCACACAGACACCACGTCTGGAGTTCGTGTGAAGCACTGAGCTGGGACCTGGGAGCAGGGAACAGTGACCAAGTGTGGGGTCGGATTAGGAGGAGCTGAGCAGGGTCTGGGCCAAGGTTAAGGGGATTCCTGAGCCGGACCCAAGGGGCACTAGTCCTAGCCCTCATGCTCACAGTCTCTCTCCTGCAGGAGTGATGGCTGTTGAGGCCACCTCCTGCTTGTGTGCACAGCCTCTGTCAGTATACACAGCCTGAAATGGGATATGAGCAGCGGACTTGGTGGCCTCCCTATAGGACTGCCAGGGCAGAGCAGTGAGTACTCTGGACACATGTGCAGAGGAAAGGAGGGACCCCACAGGTGCTCAGGGACACAGACTTTCTGATGTTGCTATACCAGCAAAAGCCCCAAGCTTCTTCCTCTGGAGGAAACAAAATGCATTTTAATGGTTTCAGGGGCCGAAAGGGGACAACTGTCATGAGGTGTCCACATCGCACTGGATCCTGGGTTGGGGTGGGACTGTCATACGAAGTAGGCAGCCAGGGCTGACATCTTGTCCTTGGGCCGCCTGGGATTGGGCTTCCCTGGGGGCCTCCGTGCCCGGCCCCGCCCTCGGCCCTGCCTCCTCCCTGGCCCCCCGCGGTGCATGGGGTGGCAGGAGGCCGCATGCTTCAGCTCCACCAGCTCCTGGAAGACAGGGTCACAGAAGACACAGCCCACATGCTGTGTCTCATCACCCGGCAGCGGGGACTTGGCCTTGTTGAAGTCCACGTCGAGCAAGGCTGCCTCGCAGACGTTGCAGGTGTCGGCTGACACCCGCACGCGGTGGGCGTTCTCGAAGCAGTGCGCCACCACGTTGCACTTGTTGCAGGCCACCTTCCACTTGGGGCCCGAGGTGGGGTCCAGCACCAGCACGCCACTCTCGCACTCCACGCACTGGCCGATGCCCAGCAGGCTGAGTGAGTGCTGGCAGGACGGGTGTGTGCACTCGTTGCAGCCCATGCCTGGCAGGAGAGGGGAGCGCTGTGACACACACCTGCCCCCTCCCCACTGCAGCCCCTGGTCCATGCCCATTGCCTCACACCCCTGTCCTTCATCCCAGCAGAAAGTGCCTCTCTCAGCCTTGCTCTAGGAGATGCCTTGCTCATGCTGGCCCCAGGCTCTCAAAGTCCACCACTGCTACCACCCCTGTCCTCTGTTTATCTAAAACCTCAACTTTCAAGGCTCCCTGGGCTAATGCCTTCTTGGTGGGTTTCAGCTGAGCCCATATTCCCTCTCTTTCTTTTCATAGCTGCTCTGGAAGCTGCTAGAGAGCAGGGACAGGGCCTCAGTCCCCTGGCAGCCTGGATGTGGGCCCTGCAGCAAATGTGGATGGGGCCTTGCTCCTGCTGGTTCCTAGCCTGTGACATGGAAGGACAATACCTCGAGAGGCTGTGTAGGGCATGAAGGAGTTAGCACAGCTGTGGGGGAGCACATGGGGCCCCTGCCAGACTCCTGGCTCAGTGCTCTTGCCCCCTCCACCCTGGACATATGCTCCTCTTTTTGTAGCAGTAAAGGACACTGTTTAAGGAGCACTGCTCGATGGCAGGCCCTCTATCTGCTGTTTCCTCTCACTCATCCCAGCCCCGGAGGGAGTAAAGCATACACACTGCCCAGGCCTGAGTGAGTGGACTACAGTCCCCCGCCCAGTGACGACCCAGACAGAGGGTGGCAGGCCTGCCAGTTGAGGCCTGTGCAGTGTCCTGCTGCACCTGGGGTTCTCCATCTCAGTGTCAGTGAATGTGGGAGGACCCATGGTGAGGGGTTCCCTGGGAGCCCAGCCTGGTGCAAGGTAGGGGCTGATGTTGAACAGAGACTACAGATCCCCAGCAGGGGAGGAGCGAGTGTTGGGGCCAGGGGCCACCACACTCACCTTTCTTCATGTCTCGGAAGGGCGGGTGGTTGTAGCAGTAGGGGCACAGCGGGTAGCTCTTGCCACGAGAGCCCGATGACCACAGGACCAGCTCGAAGTCATCCAGCGGGCAGCGCAGCTCCTTGTAAAGCTTGATGGTGCCATTCTGGGGCAAAGTGTAGGTCTCGTCGCAGTGGGAGCAGTGCAGGCGGCTTGGCTTGGCCTGCAGCAAAGCCAGGGAGGGTGCGTGAGGCTGCTAAGGCCACCAGCTTGCCCGCCTGCCTCGCGTCCCTTCCAACACAGAACTAGTAACACAATACAGAATCTATAATGTGTTGCCAGGGAAGGACCTCTCCATCTGGGCTGTGTGTCCCAGGACCTGGCTGCACAGGTGAAGAAAGGCAGTTCCAACACCCCTGCAGGTGTGCTGATGGCTGTGATGGCAAGTGCCATGAAGTCGGGGGAAATGGACAATACATGCTTAAATAGCCCACGGCTTCTGTGTTCCTGTGGTCGTGGGGATATTGTGGCTATTTGTTTGGTAAGGCTGCTTTATGCCTGAGTTATTCTCACATGACAAGAGGTGACAAGACCTGCCTGAATGAGTGCACAGGGCGCCGCAGGCAAGGAGCGTGATCATGGCCCTTTCCTCCACCTACCTGGATGTACTTCATGAACCGGTGGCACTTCCCGCAGCGAGAGAGGGGCTTGCCTGTGGCCGCCAGGGGTGAAAATGACACCTCCATCAACTCATCCATGCCTGAGAGCAAGCAGGGCACAGACGTCACACCTTCCTGATCTCCAGGAGACGCCCTCCTGCAGCCCACCTCTTTGGCAGATAGCTTGGTGTTTCTGAAGGGAGGGGCCCTCACACATGTGCTCTAGGATCTGGGTGTGGTCACGCCCTGCAGGTGGTTCATTTCTACTGCCAGTGACAGGATGGCAGGGCAACATCCCCACCTGTCAGACATATATGCTCCTGGCCCCAGATGTTAACACATCCACTCACTTGTCCTGACAGTAACCCAGGGAAGAGGTATCCTCGCTCCGGCCTGTGACCTCCCTTGGGGACCCGCACTCCCTATGTGTTGGTGGCCCTGATGGAGGGTCCTCTGGCGAGGGACAGGGAAGAGATGAACCTTACCGGCAATGGAGTCAACAAAGTAGTGGAACTTCCTCTTGAACACATCCAGGGTGTGGCTCAGGACCTGGCGGTAGTCGGCCTTGCCCTGGGCGATCAGGTTCAGCTGCCTCTCCACTGCGCTGCGGATGGTGGGGAGCACCAGCTCGGCGTCTGTGAGCAGGTAGGGTAGTGCTGTGAGCGCTCTACTGAGGCTCTGCTGCCCCAGTGGGCAGCTCTGGATGGTCCTCCAGGGTAGGAAGGTACCAGGCTGGCTCCTTGCATCAGGAGCCTTCCTGACTTCCCACCCAGAAACCTTGTGCAGAGTGGCTAGGGACAGCCTGTGTTGAGGACCACACCACAGGCATGTTTCTGGGCTCCTCCACCTCCCACTAGCCCCAGGGGACCTCCAGGGAACAGAGCTGACCAGCACCTCAGCTGGTAGCTGGTCTGTAGGAAAGAGACCCCCACGTGTTCTTTCCTCCTTCAAACATGCCCCCGGCCCCTGCAGGTCCTGGGGGTTCTGGGGCAGCACTAGGCAGTGGACCTGTCCAGGGAAGGCAGCAGAACCACAGCCAGGAAGGCCTACTGGTGGGGGCAGGACTGAGGGACTCACCGATCTTGTAGTAGCCGTGCACCAGGACGATGCCCAGGTTGGTGGGCTTCAGCCGGCGACCGCTCTCCACGGTAACGTAGTTGCGCTGGCAGACGTTGTTGATGTGCACAGGGATACTGGCGTCTGTGCCTGAAACACACGGAGGCCTGGTGTGCCTCGGCTGGCTCGGGCATGCCCCTCAGGACCAGTTGCAGCTTCTCTCCTACCTGTCACGGGGCCCCTGGCTCTCAGCCCCTCCCTTGCTACTCCTGGTCACCCACAGGAGGGAGCCTGGGCTGGACACCATACCATGTGCTTTTATGTATTGGTCTCAGAACCAAGGGTGGCCCCACAGCATGGGTGCTTGCTTCTACTTTACAGTGGAGGACAGAGGCTCAGAAAGATTATGGAACTCTGCCAGGGTCAGAGAGCTTACTCTGTGCCTGATAAACGTGACCTTCAATTCTATAGCACCTGTCCCCTCCCTGAGCCCAGTCCCCAAATAGACAGGCACTTACCGGCTCACTGCTGAGCCACTCCCCCCACACCTGGCCAGTTTTACCCATTTTGTGTCCCTGACCTCTGCCCTCTATAGGGTCCCTCACGATCTCTGGGGTAGGTCCCCAGTTCCAAGGACTCAGCTTCCCCATCTCATGCAAGTTGGAAGGTGAAGAGGAGGTGCATGCTCCCCAGTGCTGGCAGGCGACACACATCCTCCCAGAGCAGAGTAACTTCGTGAGAAAGCATGTGAGGAAACCGGCGGCCAGAGGCTTGCCACGAGGCTGGGATCTAAATATGTGTGGCTGGCTGTGGTGCCTAAGCCTGCCAGGCCCTGAGCTGTCCTGTGGCACATGCCTGCTGAGCTCTTGCCACAGACCTGGACAACAGCTCCGGTCAGGCCCTTTGTACCCGGGCTGCATGGCTGCCCTTGATCACTTTGCTGTTCAGAGGGTGAGACAACCCCCTGCTTCACTTGCATAAATGTGTTGTTGACTGGGTGTGGCCCACTGTCTAGTATATGGGTGCCAAAAGCCACAGACGTCTCACTGCCAGGGAGGGGCAGAGGACGCAGGGGAAGCAGTACCTACACCCTACAGTGGGCCAAAGGCTGCTACATCAGAACCCCCACATGCACCCCAGGTCTCTGGGAGCAGCAGGCCCAGAGCTTCACTCTCCTGCTGAGGCCATTATGGTGACCAGGGCCCCAGGCTGAGGTGAGTTGTTCCCTGAAAGTTCATCTTCAGAACCACTGATGGCACAGAGCCCAGGTCCAGATGCTCTGACTATCCCACAGCCCTCTGAAGCCCACCAGCAGGGGCAGCATGACAGGGGACAGGCAGTGCCCAGCAGTAGGAGCGTGGCCAGGGCAGGAGGCCCCCAGCCATGTGAGATCCCGCTCAGAGCCCCTGGGCCTGGGGACTGGGCAAGGTCACCTCTCCTGTGTGCACCAGTGACTACACTTTTGGTTCAACAAATCCCCCTGACTGCCTATTCTCACTTGGAAGTTTTTTTTTTTTTTTTTGAGACAGAGCATCAAGTTGTTGCCCTGTATAGAGTGCCATGGCATCACAGCTCACAGCAACCTCCAACTCCTGGGCTCAAGTGATTCTCCTGCCTCTGCCTCCCAAGCTGGGACTACAGGCGCCTGGCCATTTTTGGGTAGCAGCCGTCATTATTGTTTGGTGGGCCCAGGCTGGATTCGAACCCACCAGCTCAGGTGCATGTGGCTGGCGCCTTAGCCACTTGAGCCACAGGTGCTGAGCCCTCACTTGGAAGTTTCTGGCTTGTCCTGTGGGAAGCTCTGTCCCTGGGACAGGCATCTCTACTCCCCTCACTGGGAAGGGCTCCAGTAAGAATCAGGTTTCCCTGTTGCCTGATTTGAGGACAGACCTGTACTGGCTACGTGGACTAGGGAGGGCGCAGATCTGGTTTTTTTTTTTTTTTTTGAGTCAGAGTTCCATTCTGTCACCCGAGCTGCAGTGCAGTAGCATCACCACAGCTCATAGCAACCTCAATCTCCTGGGCTCAAAACATCCTGTTGCCTCAGGCTCCTGAGTAGCTGGGATTACAGGCGTCTGCCACTGCGCCAGGCTGGTTTTTCTATTTTTAGTAGAGATGGAGTCTTGTTCTTGCTCTGGCTGGTGTCCTGGCCTCAAGCAATCCTTCCACCTCAGCCTCTCAAAGTACTAAGATTATAGGCGTAAGCCCTATGCCTGGCCTGATCTGACTTTTACGAACTGTTTGGCATCCTGGGCCAAGCCACAGCCCTGACCACAGGAGGGCTCATCTGGGCCTTCAGGGGAGGGCCAGGCGTGAGGGGCTGCCTGCTGTAGGCCTGCTCACTTGGCTGGTCACACACTGGGTCGGCAGTTTCTAGATGAGTGCTGGGGCACACAGGGGTCGCCAGGCAGCTTTGTGGGTGCAGATTCCCGCCCCAGGCCTGGAGATAGTATCCGGCACTGCACCTACCGATGCCATGCTTCTCCATGAGTGTGATGAGTTCAGCCTCAGTCAGGTAGTCGGGGGGGCTCGTCTGCTTCTCCAGCATCTTCACCTCGCCCACGGGGAAGGTGTCGCCCCTCTGGCAAGTGGGCAGACTCTCCTCCAGGGGCACGCTCTGCCAGGGCATGACTTCTGTGAAGCCTGCAGAGACACTGATGCCACTCAGGGTCTCTAGCCCAGATGGCCGAGGCCTCCGACCCTGACCTTCCCACCTCCGGAAAGGACAGAGGACTCCCTTATGAAGGTGGGATGAAAGCTGCGGCTTGCAGTTTACCTGGGGAGATGACCGTCCTCCCTGAGCAGGTGAAGAGTTCGGGTCCAATCCTGAAGGAGATGGTGCTCTGAAGGTACCTGCAGTCATGGCTGACTGTGGCGATGAAGTGTCTGGTGATGTACTCATACAGCCGCCACGCGTCCCCCCCTGCAACAGGGCAGCGCTGTCACTAGGGAGCTGTTCAGGGCTCCAGCATGGAGAAACCCCAGCACTCTAGCTTGAGCAGTAGGGATACCAGCGCCTGCTTGAAAGCCCAAGAAAGGAGAAAGGAAACCGCACAGGGAAGGAAAGCAAGTCTTCTGTGTCTTGGTGGCTCCCAGCTCCCTGTATGACCTCCAGAAGCTGCTCCTGGTGGGACTGTCCTTCAGGCACCTGGTCTAGCAACATGCCCCTGTGGCTTCCAACTCAGCCTGTGTGTATGAGGTTCCCACCGCCGTCTGTACTGCTCGCCCTTCCTCACCCACCTGCTCCCCAATTCAGCCTGTGTGTATATAGTTCCCACCTTCTGTACTGCTCGCCCTTCCTCACCCACCTGCTCCCCAACTCAGCCTGTGTGTATGAGGTTCCCACCACCGTCTGTACTGCTCGCCCTTCCTTGCCTGCCTGCTCCCTGCACCCGGGCCACAGTACTGCCTTGGGCCAGGTTAGGCAGGACGTACCCCACTGTTGAGACCTATCACTCTCTGCCTTGGTCTTACCCTATGCCCTCCGCAGCCACCTGCCCACTTGCCTCCTCTGACCGGCAACCTGCACCTGCTGCTACCTCTTCACTCTGGTCTCGAAGAGCACTGGATCTCAGCTTCAGGTGACCCTCTCAGCACAGCTGGGAGCAGGTGGGGAGGGAAGGAGCACCCACATTGGCAGCTTCTCACCCCTCCCTGGGAGGCATGAGGGTGTATGTGAGATACCTAATTCGGCCTCCGTGGCCGACCTCATGGGAGTGATGGGGGGGTGATCACCCGCATCGTGGCCCTTCCTTGGTCGATTGATACCTTCCGCTAATAGCCGCTTCACCTGAGGAGGAGAGGACAGGGCATAATCCAAGTCTGGGCTTGGCCAAAGTGCCCACGATGGTCCCAAGGCATTGGCGACAGGCGTGTGTGGGGTGCTGCCTCTGCCACAGGGCAGGCCTGACCCCACTCACAGAGTCGGCCCAGTAGGGGTGGTTGGCTTGCTGCCGCAGGGAGCCCTTCAGGTCGAAGTTCTCAGGGTAGTGGGTCGTCTCTGTCCGTGGGTAGCTGATGTAGCCTTGCGTGTAGAGCCGCTCAGCCGTCTGCATGGCATGCTGCGGCCCCATGCCTGCAAGAGATGGAGGCTCAGCTGGCCTGGAACATGGGGCTGGCACTGCCTCGAGGGTGAGGATTCCCTGAGCAGGCATGGCTGGAGAGCACAGCTGACAGCTGGGTGGGTGACCTGTGCCGTGCAGCCTTGTCTGAGGCTGAGTCCTACACTGTGAGGGTGGGCCCCGGATGGGGGCTTAAAGGAAATGCCACTCACCCTACACATCCCGCACCCTCACAGTGCTTGGTGATGGGACATGGCCTTCAGAGCGTCACTCCCCACTGTCCAGTCACGGAGCAGTATGGCACAGTCAGCACAGGCCCTCAGTCCTGAGCTCCTGTGTGCACCTGTCCTCATGGCATCCCAGGGCCACTGAGGGAAGGCTGAGCCTACTACTCCCTAACCACCAGAGGCTGATGCTTGGCTGGCCATCCCTCCATAGCATCGCTGCCCTCTGAGGGCCCTAGAGCCACCACTCTGAATGGACACTGCCCACAGTTTCCCATAGGAGGGCCACCAATGCTTAGCGGCTGGCCATGGTCAGAGCATGCCAGCTTTCTAGCCTTGTCCCGTTTTACAACTGAGGAACAAGGCTCAGTGAGGTGACATTCACCCCTGTCCCAGAGGTGACCCCTGGCCAGGGCTCTCCCTGCGTCAGCAAAAGCTGCTCAAAGATGCTAACAGTGCGATGGCCTTGTCAGGGAGTGGCACCATCACCACTGCAATTGTGGAAACGTGCTATTTTGCACCATTTCATCCTTACAGCAACTTAAAGCAATGTGATATCATCACTCCGTTTTCTTACCAGGAAGCTAAAGCTCAGGGCAAGGAAGAAAGTGGCTGAGCTGGGATTTGGACCAGAGTTTGCTGTGGAGTTGGAACTCCAAGTTTAATGGCTCTGATGGGCCCCTCCTTGAGGGTGGCCTTACATGTACGTGTTCTGTCCCCCACGAGCCACCCAGACACTGCACAGTGCAAAACTGTTTTCCCCACAGAAATTCAGAGAAGCTGTGAGTATTAACCACAACGCTTTCAAACAGGATCCTCTCTCCTGTTTTTACTTGCTTCTACTCCAAAGTATAAAGAGAAATGAAGTCTTGGGAGACTCAGATCCCCTCTCAGCCTTCAGGCATTCCTGCCTAGTGGGGGGACGTGCTCAGCACAGGTGACAGCACAGTCACCACCCAGCGCCCCTGGGTACTTCCCACAGCAGGACAGAACAGGGCCCCATGAGCCTACCTCAAGGAGCCTTTGGAGCTTTAGAGAAATGTCTCCACGTACCCAGAGAAGAGCTGGCCACACGCAGCATTTCCACGGTGTTCAGGGCCAGGGGCCGCTGCTTGGCCTTTTCTTTCCTGCTTGTGGCCTCCACCTGGAAGATGGGACCCACACAGGGATTTCTGAGAGGAAGAAGATGCCACCACAGAGGAAACAGATGTGTGGACAAAGGGTCTGAGTCTATCCAGTTGGCCCACTTCTCTAACTTGCCCTCCCCAGCACTCTACAGACTTGATTTAGTATTTATTTAGAACCAAGAAGGGACGAGGAATGAAAGTTCTGTTCTAGCCAGGTTAGGTAGTTTGTGCTTGCAATCTCAGTTGCTTAGGAGGATTGTTTGAGGCCAAGAGTTTGAGACCAGCCTGGGCAACAATGCAAGACCCCATCTCAAGATAACAATATTGGGTGTGGCTACTCTGGAGGCCGGGGCAGGAGGATCGCTTGAGCCCAGGAGTTTGAGGCTGCTGTGGCCTATGATCGTGCCATGGCATTACAGTCTGGAAGACAGAGCAAGACCTTCTTTCTGTTTTTAAAAAAGAAAAACTTCTTTTCTGGAGAATATTCTAGGGAAAGAGAAAACCTGGAAGAATGAGGAGAACCAGGAGAAGGGGCTGCAGATGCAAATCCCACAGAAGTAGCAGCAGGGCGCCAGGGCTGGCGAGTGGGGCCAGCTCGGGCAGCACCTGCTCCTTGCTGTGAGGGGCAGGGCTGCTGTCCAGGTCCGCTAGTACTGCTGCTTTCCAATTGTTAAAGATAAGCTGAGAGTCTTATGACTCTTAGGACTCTTGGTGAACTCTGACAATTTTTGAGTGTTGGTAACTATTTTGAAATTTCTGTAAACACCATGCAGGGTAAGTGCGAGCATCTGTGGGCTGTGTGTGACTGGCAAACTCCCACCCTCCACCTCTGGACTGAACACTGGTCAGGAGAGACAGCTCTTTGTTTTGCCTATGGCAAGAACAATCCAAACAACTCAGCCCCAGGCCCTTGCCCCTGCCAATCCCACAGACTGGCTGGGCCACTGCCGTGTACATTCCAGACCGATGGCGTGGGAGCACTGAGGCTGCTGTGTGTGTCTGGTCAGTGGTGGAGGATGGGGCCCTGTAAGTGAGGTCAGGAGGTGGAGACTGGGGGGGGGGTCTGTGTCTCTGCAGGAATCCGATGGATGCTAACAGCAGGGAGCAGCTTTAGAAGTTCCAGAAGCCTGACACAACTGCTTGACTGGCAAGAAGGCACTGGAGAAAGGCTGGAGAAGGACAAGGAGGAGGAGGAGCCCAAAAGAGGTCAGGCTGAAGCTCGGTATCTCTGGGAGCCCTTCATGTCTGGGCCCTTGATGCAGCGGCCACAGGTGTGCCCCTACCCCACGCAGCCAGTCTCCCTCCTCCTAACAGCCAAGCGATACTGTCCTTCAAATTCATACAAACCCTCAGTACGAAACATAATGTCATAGAGATAGGAAAGGTCAGGATCTGGGACCTCTCCACTGTTGGCTGTGCAACCTGGGGCAAAGCACTAATGTGGACACAGGCCCCTCACAACTGTTTGTTTTAGATATCTCTGTGTGAAATGGAGGCAATGCCCATGGGGTCATATGAACGGGGCCTGGTGCAGAGCAGGCACGCAGCACACTGCAGCAACTGCACTGGGCAGAAACGGGCAGGAGGAACGTATGGGTGAGCAAGCACTCCTATTTCCAAAAACATGTCTGTGTTTCAGAAAGGGGGACGGAGCATATGGGTGAGCATATATCTGTGTTTCTGAAAGGGGGAGAAAGATGTGGTCCTGGTCATAGGCTATTACTCTAGCCAGAGGCCTCCAAGGCCCAGCCCCAAGGCAAAGGTGATAGGTGTGGAACAGCAGGCACACCTGGGCTTCCTTCTCTAGCTTTGTCAAGTTCAAAAACATCTGTGCAATCTCTCGGTCGAACACTCTCACTCGGTCCCAGTCTAAAAGGAGAGATCTGTCTTTGTCAGTGTTAACCTGTAGGAAGAATGAGAGGTGAACACATAAGCAGCACCCAGGCGAGCCCCCCCCCCCCCCTCGGCAGGGCACAGGGACAGGTGACGCTGGTCCTGGTCTAGTTTCTCACAGCTGTGCCTGTTCAGCTGAGGCTGACGCACCTGATCTCCTGCTCATACCACTCCCACCCTCCCCCAACTCTTGGGCAGCACTAGGTAGGTCCCCCGGGTCCCCAGCCCCATGTTGAACACAATGGCTCTGTGTTATGCTTTATATCCTGTGTATCTTATAGTGAGCTTCTGTGGAGGCTTCTATTTAAATAAAGGATTCTAAACTGTTCAGAAGCCAAGTGCCTCAGTCCAGTGCTGGGACCCGACCACAGCAGCCACTGGCTCCCTAAGGACCCTCTCACCCCACACTGCCAGAGCTGAGTTTGTTCCCACTTATCCAAATTCAACACACACAGGCCCAGCTTTGGGAACAGCTGCCCACACTTCTGCCCTCAGCCTGGGGCCTGCAGGACAACCCTACCAGCACCCTGCCAGAATCCACAGCCCAGCCCGGGAAGAGAGCAGGGCAAGGAACCTTGGCCTGCAGCACCCAGTAGGTCTCTGGTTTGAAGGACTGGATTTTATCATGTCTCTCCACGCAGAATCCCAGGGTGGGAGTCTGACACGGCCCAAAGGAGATGAGAGAGCTGTCTAAGTCGCCGTACTTCCCCTGGAAATATTTAGTCTGAAACCTGCAGCAGGTGGTGGGTGGGGGGGAGGTGGGGAGAGAAAGATACTTTAGTCACAACCTCACTCAAGACACTAGAGATGCGGTATGAGCCAGCTAGGCCTGGGGAGTGCGAGGGAGGTGGCACAGGTGGTGGCTCCCACTCAGAACAGGGGGAGAGGCAGAGCGTGTGGCTTTCCCAGAGGACTCAGGTGTGCACCCCTGGGATGGAGCAAGTGAGAGGGGACCAAAGTCCCTGCTACCTCAGGCCAGTGGGCACCTATTCTATTCTGCCCAGTATACACTGTCCTCAGGACCCCGGAGTGCATAGACACTGTTTACCCTGCAGTGGCCTGAGTGATCTCTGTCTCTCCTCAGGATTTTCAAGTGATGAAATTGCTTATTGCTCATCAGGGATCCCAGAGGCCAGGGGACCACAGATGGGAACTGGCAAAGGCTAGGCTCTGGCCGAGAGACTCCCGCATGGCAGCACCTGGTGAAAGCACAGCCGATGCGCAGGTCCAGCTCCTGGCGGGCGTCCACGGAGAGAGCCTCGTTGTGGTCAGGCTCACCCAGGCGCGCCATAGCATTGCAGATGTCTGTGTCAGTGATGGAGCTGAACCGGGCCCGGAACACGGTCTTCTCGCCGCCGTGGGCCTTGTTCATGACCGGCAAGACAGTATCGAGGACCTGGGGGTGGCAGGGACAACTGTCTGTGACCACCTCCCAGATCTCTGCTGCCTACTCCACACCCCACTGTGCCGTCTGGCTCCTGCCAGGCCGGCCTCCTTGTGTGTGCAATGCCGTCTCCTGCCCCTGCTGACCCTCTTCCACCTCCCCCCTTTTCCAGAAGTTGAGTTGCCACCATTCTCATCCCCAAGATGCATAGCCCTCTGGAGAGGACCAACTCTGTAGAGAAGGGACAGAGCGTGATCACATCTGCGGAAGCTGCCTCACTGCAAGGCCAGGCGCTCGTGCTCCTGTCTCACTGCAGTATCTCCTGGGCCCTGAGGGACAGATGGGGGTGCAGAGGCAAGGGGTTGACCCATAGGTAGCTGTGGCTTCAGGGGCACAGATGAGACCAGCCGTCATGACCAAGGCAAGCACAAGGTATGGGGCACAGGGAGCTGCCACCTGCTTCCCTACAGGGAGGGGTCCAGGGATTGGTGGGGAGGTAGAGCCATCAAGGGAGGGCAGAGGACACAAGAAGGCAGGAGGTAAGAAATATGAGGCCTGCAAAGCAACTCAGCACCGAGACCAGGCACTCAACCCTGCCCTCCTCAAGACAGCCCCGTTCTGAAATTTGCCCTACCTAGACATTCTGGCCTTTCTATGCTCACTCAAACCGCGCATCCCCACCCTTGGTCACCCTGCGTCATCTATGCATTTTGAAGTGTCCACAGAATTTCAAAATAAAGAGGGAGAAAGGTGTTCCTAAACCAATATAGTTTATTTCCGCCTTTGGCCCAGGAAGATTGTGACTATGTCAGTTTGGGGCTATAGGCAAAAAGGCCAAAAGCGAGGACTCAAGTGGGCTGCGTGCTCACCTCAAAGCAAATGTTCTCCCCTTCCTTGTCACAGTCCAGCCACAGCACGATGTAGTCGCAGCCTCTGCCCTCCACCTGCCACATAGCACATGTTTGTGAGCACCTGGTGTGGGCCTGGCCCTGCATCACTGGCCCCTGGCGCTCCCTTCATGGACCCGAGGGAGTGCCTGTGTTCAGGTGCCCAAGCCTCAGGAGGACGCATGCCCGGGTTGGGCAGGAAGCTGCTGCAGAGAGGCTGCTTCCGAAGCTCTAAAAAGACTTTTAGTTCAGAACTGCTGTTTGTTGGACTAAAAAGATACATATATATATATAATTCCAATATGATCTTAATCCCCCCAAATTGCATAGAAAAAGGTTTAAAATGAAATAACCTGAATGTTACAAGTGGTGATCTTGGGTAGTGTGATTATGAGTAACTTTTTATTTCTACTTATCCGTATTTTCCAATCTTTCGTAATGTGTGTGCATTTGTTTTAAAATTGAGGGAAAAGTGTATTTCACAGGATGAGAACTTGCTCTCTGGGGACCGTGGGTGCCACAACGGGGTTGTGAGGACAGCCAGGCAGAGGCCTTGTGGGCCAGCAGCGGTGCTCACAGAGAGGGCAGAGGCTGCCCAGGACTGCCAGTGAAGGCCTCCCTGTCCAGAATGGGGGAGATAAAGATTCAAGTAACGGCGGCCACGAATGTCTGCTGCTGACCCCTACACGAGGAGTCGGGTGGGGTGGGGGTCCTGGTGTGTTCGTGCCCAGAGGGGCCTACACACCTGCAGGAACTTCACCATGTTCAGCTTGGGGTTAGCCTCCTTCTTCTCTGTCGGAGCTTGGCTGAACAGCTCTGCAGGATCCACCTTGTCCCACTTGTTGTACTTTCCTATAAGCCACAGCCACAATGACACTGAGTCACACTTCACAGCTCACAGGGTCTCAGCCCCTGAGACTGTTGTTAACACCAGAAGTACAGTAGCCTCATCTCACAAATAAGGAGAGGAATAGCTTAGAGAACTATTTGCCCAGAGTTATCCCAACAGAGACATGAGTCCAGGCCTTTGGGTAACCGCTGCCCACTCATCCTTCCGAAGCTCAACTGCTGGCTGACACTAAACCCTGACCACCCCCCGGAGGGCTCTTGGCAGGGCTGCTGCTCTGGCCTCACTTCCGGGACTCCCTGTGGGTGGCAGCACCATTCCCCAGCTGGTTGCTCTGCCTGTGTGCTGGACCACACACTTGTGGCTTCTCTTGCTCTTTCAACCTGGATTTCTGTAACCCTCTCGCTCCACAGCACTTGACAGGCACAGGTGCTTAGCTGTCCCCTGGGGAGGCTGCTCTGAGCCTTGTGTCTAGCACGTCCACGCACTTCCCTACCTAAGGCCTGGCTCTTGCATGCTCTGGCTTTCCTTTAGGCCCGTTTCTTGCAGGAGAATAGGGTCAGATGGAGCCAACTTCTAGTCCTGGCTTTTCAACTGCCTGCTAGAGACAAAACTTGGGGTCCAAATGCTCCGCCACACAACTCAATTGTCTTCACTGTCATCAATGAGCAGCAAGAACTACTGAGACTTTGCTGAGTCCCAGGCCCTGTGCTGAGTTGTCCTTCACTGTCAGCCTGAGTCCTCAGTGATCCTGGGAAGTACTGCAGAGGTCTAGTCATTACCCCAGGCCACCAGAGCATGGGGAGGAGCCTGGGCCAGACTTTGTCAACCACATGGCCCTGCAGCTAGACCTGGCTGGTCTTTCCAAGGTAATGGACAGTAATGATACAAGGAGGACAATGACAGCCACCAAATGACTAGTGGACAGCAACCAACTCTGCAGGAGCAGCAGCCCTCTCAAATGCCTGCATGGGCCCTAAGATGGCTACCAGCTTCTCTGTGTGGGAAGGCACACAGGGAGTGCAGTGGCTGAGGGGTGCTACTGCGATGGGGACCCTGGGCTACTGAGCTCCAAAGCCTGGTTCTTGACACCTCACCCAAGCATCTTGGGTTACCACTCCATGAATAGCTGGTCTAATGACTCATGGATTCTGAACAAACTTTTCTGTACACTGGTGTCCCCTGGCTCCAGCTGGACCCTGGGCAGTACCATATAGGGCTCCCACAGTAGGATGGGGGGCTCACCCAGGAAATCCAGGGTCATCACGTGACCACAGACGGATGTCATCTTGAAGCGCACAGGCTGGCCAGCGAAAGTTCCTGTGTACTCGTGGACTGAGCAGGCCCCGTTCAGTCCTTTGTGCGAGGACATGTTTCCTGGGGAGGGGAAGCACATGGTGATGGCTACTCCAGCAAGCTGCAGATGCCATGGAGACCCCCACCCTGATGCTGCTTTCCGGAGAGCCTGAGTCCTTCTTCCCCACAGTGGTCAGTGAGAACATTCCTTGGGCTGCTGTGGGTAATCAGGTACTGAGAATTTTAGGTGTGTGCAGGGGAAGAAGCATCTGCCAACAACCCAGCACAGTGTGCTTGCAATGTGGAACCCAGGTCCCCAGAAACTGGGCCAGATGCCCTCAGGCTCTTTCGCTGCACTTTTGTTTTTGCTCAACTCAATTTCTTTCTCGTTTCATTCAAACTTTATACAGAGGTTACCAGAGGCCTCCTAAATGATCAAATCCCACCTACTCTTCTCGTCCTCCACGGATGGCCCACAGCCACACTTTCTCAAGCCTCCGGGGGCTGCACACCTCTCTCAGGCCTCCTCTACCCTGTGATCATGGCTTCACAGCTCTAGCAGGGGCTCTTGCTCCCCCAGCTGCTGGACCAAGGGAAGGTTAAGTGGATGCCTGCCATTTCCTGACATTTCTGGGTACCTAGCACACAAATACCCTTCCTATATGGAGGAAACTGAAAGATAGGAAGGGAAACAGTGCCCCACCAACAACCCCAGTGGCCAGAATAGGAGCTGAAGGGCAGACGTTCCCTTGCAAGCTCCCTGGAGGCTCAGCCTGTGGGCTGCTCTTAAGTGATGTCAGGTCCAGAAGGCAGTGGTGGGCAGGGGTCCTGACTGTGTCTGCTTCTCTTCAGGGTTAGTTTCTGTTGCTTGTGACCAACACCCTTGACTGGCACAGCCTTCTGATGAAGACTGCACCTTCTATTTCACTGGATGCTTTTGGGAGCCCTCTGTGGCTCATGCCAGGTATGGAAGCAAATGCATCTCATGGTGACTAACAGTGAGGTGCTTCATTAATACCTGCTAACCTGAACCCCCATTACCCCAGCCAGAGTGGAGTAACACTTGGGAAGAAGTGTCCTGTGAGGCGTGAACAATAAAGAAAGCTCAGGGTGGGGCTCTCCTACCTCGAGAGAGGATTTTGGCAATGGACTGCGCCAAGGATGGCTTTTCTGCAACCATGAGCACAGTCTTCATCTTCCTTCAGCCCTCAGGCTCCAGCTTTAGGAGGACAGTAATGAAAAGTTCAGAACTGCTCTTGTGTAGCCCAACACTGGGGTCAATGCTGACTCCTAAAGAGAAGACAGACACTCAGAAAGTAACAATGAGCTTCCAAAGAACCTAAACCACCACCAAGGAAATTCACTTTAGCAAATAAAATGAGATAAACTTGAGGTAAGGATAAGAAAAATTAGGGAAACCTGAAGACATCTGATATATAAACAACTGCCCAGGTCCACTGAAGCACCTGAGATCTACTGGAAGACACTGGGACCTATGTGCCTGGACTGCCGGCTGAGGCAGGTGGATACCTGGCTCCCCTCCCTGGGCTGGTGGGCCCAGTCGTCAGTGGTGGTCAAGAGGTCCTTCACATCTACTGTCCTGCCTTCTCCACTCCACCTCTCACTTTGCAGGCCATGCTCTGGCCAAATTAAATTGGACACAATCATGTAAGAAAAAATACATTCAAGCCTCGGTGCCCACACTCCCTTGCCTAGGATGTTTCCCCAGTCCTGGAGGATACAACTGGACTGCCCACAGGACCGCTCAACTGTTGACTCTCCTTTAAAGAGGTCTCCCAACATCTCTGCTCTGGCCAAATTAAATTGGACACACATGCTCTGGCCAAATTAAATTGGACACAATCATGTAAGAAAAAATACATTCAAGCCTCGGTGCCCACACTCCCTTGCCTAGGATGTTTCCCCAGGCCTGGAGGATACAACTGGACTGCCCACAGGACCGCTCAACTGCTGACTCTCCTTTAAAGAGGTCTCCCAACATCACTGGCAGGATGCGTCAGCCTCTCCTCTGCCCATAGCTCTCATCCTGGATTTATGTTCCAACCCACTGCACCTCATGCCACCATCAGTGACTGCCTCACCCTCCAATAGGACACAGGAGGCTTCCTGTAACAGCTTTCCCTGTCCAACATACATTCAATACCTGCTGGTTGAGTAAAAGAAAACCACAGGAACGCTTCCTATCTTTCTGATCATTATAAATCCAGCACTGGTGTTTATAAGCATAGCATTATACTCTTCAAAAAGAGTATGACTGTATACCTGTATTGAGACACTGGACAACCTTCTGGGGGAAAAAACAAAGTCAGACTCCTATTTCATAACCCACTAAAACAGATTCCAGGTCTAGCAAAGATTTAAGTAAAAACACGAAACCAGAAAAATAATAAGAAAAAATGTGAACTGCTGAAATAATCTCAGTATATGAAGAAAAAAAAAAACCAAACCCTGTGTCTCAAAACTCATGAGCACTTGAAGATGTTTAAAAGCACTGGTTTCCTTTCCAGTGAACTATCCTATCCATTCCTGTTTTTTACCCACTTTTCTCAGTTGGATTGCTGTGTTCTTACTTTTACGAGTTGTTTACACAGGACTGTGTGCTATGAAGTGATGTCCGCTGACACTCAGAAACGACAAGCACAATGAGCAGAGACCAGAGTCTGAGCCCAAGGCGGATGAGGCTGTGGGGAAGTTACACAGGGGCAGCTTCTGTGTGGGCCATCTGAAGACGCCTCGCAGAATTTCAAGCACACACTCCCTGTGATTCCACTGCTGGGCACCAATCCCATTCCTCCAGTTATTTACTGAGTAACTACATACACTTGGCCCAGCAGGGAATAAAGCACTGAGCACCAGGTCCCAACCTCCAAGAACCTACAGTGGTGCTGGGAGTTGGCCTGTGGAAAGGGGAGGGGCAAGGCAGGGCTGGTGACACCTGGGAGGAGAGTGCAGGCAGAGGACGAGGGAGGTGAGGGCTTGGGGGAAGATGGCTGGGCAGGTCAGGACAGTGAGGAGCTGGAGGGGGCATAGAACACGGGGCGCTGAGCCTTGGACTGGCCCCAAGGAGGAAGCAGAGTCCACACAGGAATGGGATGATCTGACTTCACGTGCTAAGGGGACATCTCTGGCTACCACACAGGAGAGCGACTAGGCCCTGCTTGGGGGAGGCAGTCAGAATTTGGGCAGGCCCAGGATGAGGGAAACTCAGGCAAGTGAAGAATGACTCCAAGGCTGACAGGGTAGGGATGAAAGAAAGGAAATGGCAGCTCCGGTAGAGGTGGAGGAGCAGTGGTGTGTTGTCACTGAATGGCCTGTTAGACAGCCTGGGTGTCAGGAGATGAGCCGCCAGCAGGGGGAGGCAGAGCACAGGGCAAGAGTGCAGCCTGGCTGGGAAAGAGCACAGCAGGGCTGCCATGGCTGTGTCAAAGGCTACTGACCGGCTGGGTGAGGTAGTAGCTGAGCACCCACCATGGGGTCTGGCAACTTCACGGTCACTGGGGGGCTGTCTGGTGAGTGACAGTGGTCAAGGCTGCATGGGAGAGCTTAAGCAAGTCTGGGAGGACAGAGTGTTTTTTCCTCTTAGGCTGAAAGATATGCCAGCACCATCTATGCTGATGGGACTGGTCCAGCAGAGAAGGAAAAGATGTAGGTGAGAGGGCAGGAAACTGCTGGAGTGATGGCCCTGGGTGGGTGAGAGGCAGCTGGTCAGCCAAGCGCCTGGTGGGGGGGTGGGGGGGTGTCCAGTAAGTGCAGGTGGCCAACAGGGTCACACTTCTGTAGGTGGAGGAATCATGGGGTATCTGTCCAGTGAGGGGGGACAGGTGGTGTGGGGGTGGGCCCCATGGGCGAGGGAAGAGCTGGATTTGGATAGAAAAGGCCAGGTGAGTGGGAGGGAGAGGGAGTGGGCAGGGTTGAGGGGCCCCGATTATTAGGGAGGGGATCAGGCAGTGACATGCTGACTGGGGAAGGATGATGTTACAGGGAGAAGCCGCCACTGAGCTGGGTGGCAGGCTCTGGTGAGACTGTCCAGGTGGACACAGAGTCACTGGACAGGGCAGCACTGGAGTGCCCTCAGGCCAGACACAATGGAGCCTGTGACTAAACACACCCCTGGGGAATTCTCTGTAGTATTACTGAAAGGACAGTTGGTCTTACAAAATAACAGAAAAATCACTAACTCACAGCTTTTTAGTAAGGGGTAAAATCACTCATAGGATCTCTCTCTTTTTCTGACAGGCACCCTGTGGGGACCCTGTTTTCACAACATTTGAAGAGAGTTAAAGAGACAGAAAGGAATGTAAATCTTTTTCTTTTTCCTTTTAAAACTGCTTTTTTTTCTTTTTGGCCAGATTGGGTTTGAACCTGCCACCTCTGGCATATGGGACCAGCACCCTGCTCCTTTGAGCCACAGGCACCGCCCTTAAAACTGAGAATCTGTTTTACAACCTTAGAGGTTCTGGAGCAACAGCAGGGGGTGCAAATTACAGGCCTCAGGACCACAGCAGTGATAAATTCGTCTGCCATTTCTGTGTCAGCAGCTAAGAACAAAGAGGGGATGCAGCCTTCACTGCTCTGTTAATTTGGGTATAATCATTACTTTCTTTTCTCTTTGTTTGCATAGAAACCCCTTGGCCTCTGGTCAGGCCTCTCCCATCTCCTTCCTTGGGATGGCGCCTCTGTCTGTCTCCCTGCTCTCTTTTCTTCCTCTCTTTCTCCACTCTCTCATCCCCTCTCTCCTTTGAAGATTAAATAAATTTATACTTTTATATCCTAATCTTTATCTGAGGAAATCTTACTCAAAACCTGCATGGACTAGCACTCCACCCTAACAATTATCACTCATGATAAAAGATCAGTAACTACTTAGTGTCCCTCCCCAGGGAACTGGTTTCATAGAAGTATGGCATTTACACACCAAGGAGCACTCAGCAGGTTCAGGCCTGTAATCCCAGCACTCTGGGAGGCCGAGTTGGGTGGATTGCCTGAGCTCACAGGTTCAAGACCAGCCCCAGCCAGAGCAAGACCCCATCTCTAAAAATAGCCGGGTGTTGTGGCAAGTGTCTGTAGTCCCAGCTACTTGGGAGGCTGAGGCAAGAGAATCGCTTGAGCCCAAGAGTTTGAGGTTGCTGTGAGCTATGATGCCACAGCACTCTACCAAGGGTGACAAAGTAAAACTGTCTCCAAAAAAAAAGGGAAAGGAATGTGTCTGCTCGGTTAAGTACTAACTTGAATAGGATCACAGTGATAAATCATGTCAAGAGAGTCAGACACGTAATGGTGTGTACAGAGCACTGCCACATGTGATCTCTCCTGTCTGCATCTGCACACGCTTATTTACAAACAGCAGATTTGTCAGGGTAGCAAAACAAACAGTCAAAGCAGTCCCCGGGGGTTGGCAGTGTCAGGCCTAGATGTCAGGGCTGGGGCCTCCTGCTCAGCACATTCCCTTGTGCATCTTTTACACTTAGGGCTGTGGGCACTGGTGACTAATGAAAAAGAACTAAGACAGCTCTGTGCCTGTAGCACAGTGGTTACGGCACCAGCCACATACACAGAGGCAGGCAGGCTGGAGCCTGGCCTGGGCTCCAGATACACAACAATGACAAATGCAACAATAGCTGGGCATTGTGAGAGGCACCTATAGTCCCCGCTACTTAGGAGGCTGCAGCAAGAGAATTGCTTAAGTCAAGAGTTTGAGGTAGCTGTGACTGCCATGGCACTATACCAAGGGTGACATAGTGAGACTGTCTCAAACAAATAAACAAACAAACAAAAAAGAAAGAAAAACAACTAAGACGATGGGTTTAAAAATAAGGAAAAATCAGGCTTGGTGCCAGTAGCTCAGCATTTAGGGCGCTGCCCCACATACACCGGAGCTGGCGGGTTCAAACCCGGCCCAGGCCAGCTATACAATAATGGCAACTACAACAAAAATAGCTGGGCGTTGTGGTGGGCACCTGTAGTCCCAGTTACTTGGGAGGCTGAGGTGAGAGAATCGCTTAAGCCCAAGAGTTAGAGGTTGCTATGAACTGTAACGCTGCAGCATTCTACTGAGGGTGATATAGTAAGACTCTGTCTCAAAATAAATAAATAAATAAATAAAATAAAATAAAGGAAAGGAAAATAAAACCTGAAAAATAAAAGAGGGCTGGAAAGGGCATCATTCAGAGAGGATGGCACGGAAGCAGCTTCTGTTAACTCTTCACAGTGTGCAGAAGCAGACCAAGGGCTCAGGTTTAAAGGAGACCCAGGGACTCCTTTCCTCCCACTCTAAGAAGTGCCAAATGGAAACCTGGCAGCCAAAGGGCATTGTTTTGTGAGAGCTTCCCAGTTTCCCATCCCTTCCAAGGTAGGAAAAAAATTTGTCCTAAAATGTTTCCTCAGATTTTCTCATGTTTGGTGCCACAAAGTAGCCAGCAATTATAAGCTGTCAACCCTGTCCCTTTGCTGTAAAGAGACCACAGGACCACAATGAAACCAGTCATCTTTATAAGAAAGCTGCTCTGAATAGAATAATTTGCTTTTTTCCTCCAAAATAATACTTGGCTATTCCCCTCTAAATGCACAGTTGGACTGGGTGTGCTGGCATACATCTGTAATCCAAGCTATTTGGGAGGCTGGGGCAAGAGTTGCTCGAGGCCAGAAGTTTGAGGCCAGCCTGGGCAACACAGTGAGACCTGTGGGGGGGGGCGGGGGGGGGGGGGGGGGGGGGGGGGGGGGGGGGGGGGGGGGGGGGGGGGGGGGGGGGGGGGGGGGGGGGGGGGGGGGGGGGGGGGGGGGGGGGGGGGGGGGGGGGGGG
>CAUYQV010114765.1:0-10707 GCA_963574575.1 Galagoides demidoff
CTGTGGTCCCAGCTACTTGGGAGGCAGAGGCAGGAGACTCGCTTGAGCCCAGGAGTTGGAGGTTGCTGTGAGCTGTGATGCCATGGCACTCTACCCAGGGGGATAGCTTGAGGCTCTGTCTCAAAAAAAAAAAAAAAAAGACAGGTCAATCAGTATGTGAGTGATATAGGCTTCCTGAGGCCACAGGTTCAAAACTTGTATTATTTAAGTATAACTCACATAGCAGTTACCATGTTAAATATTTGACAAGAAGTTCCATGAGCCCCAGGGAGCACAGGGTTGTTCTGCTCTAAGATATGAGGACTCTAGGAGAGCATATTTCACAGAGCTCAGGAAGTCCCTTCAGAACACATGAAGGTGGAGATGCCTGTTACTTGGCCCGCCAGAGAGGTAAGGACACAATGAGACAATGAATTCCAGAGTACAGGGGAGAGGGCTATAGGGGAAATGGAGACATGTCACAGGGGTTTAAACCATGATGTGAGAGAATAAGGAAAGGCAGGGTATTGACAGAGATGACACAAGATTCAAGGAAGAAATTCTGGACACCCTGGTGCCTCACACCTATAATCCTAGCACTCTGGGAGGCCGAGACAGATCCCTTGAGCTGAGGAGTTCCAGACCAGCCTGAGCAACAGTGAGGCCCTGTGTCTACTAAAATCATAAAAACTACCCAAGTGTCATGGGGGCACCTCTACTCTCAGGTAGTGGGGAGGCTGAGGCAAGAGGATCTCTTGACTCAAGAGTTTGAGGTTGCTATGAGCTATGATAATGCTAGGGCGCTCTACCAGGTGACACACACTCCACCTCCAAACATAAATATATAAATAAAAATAAAAATTGATGAAGCTATGAAGGGAGAATGCCAGGCCACTGTGAGACTCTGAGTGGGACTGGCAATGATGCAGAATTGCAAGGCCAACAACACCCAGGAGCAGAGATATGCCATTCCCTGTTACTACTGGGTTCCAGGCCCTCAAGGAAGGTGTTAGAAAATGTCTTCCGTTTAATGTTTGAAATAGGAAAAACTCCTCATTCTGCACACAGAATATTTTACATCTAGTCACTAATGTGTGTGTGGTTTCCCCCAGTGACCATTACTTTGGGGGACTCCCAGCTGGGTGCCCCATAAACTAACTTGATTTTGACATAGTAATGACATGTGGATAGGGTCAGATCCCAAGGACTGAGTCACCAAGACTGTCTCTTCACATGTGGATAAAAATCATGTTTTCCAACACCCCTGCCAGGTTTTCATTTATCTGTCAGAATGGCTCTTGCTTCTGTTTGTTCATGTATGTGCTCTGGAATATTCCCGTATCAAAAGAGTCAAACTTTGGAAAATGTTTTCCTAAGTTTATAAACAGCTTTGCAAAATTACGAAAATGGGAGCAAAGAGTCATAAAACACATAATTTATAGCTGTTCAGTCATAAGTTCTGGTCCCTACTTGGGACCTGGGACTGGCACCTGATGTGGGGCAGCCTCATGGGACTGAGCCCGACAACTAAAGATCTGATCCCATGTCCAGGAAGACAGTGTCACAACTCAGTTACCTTATGGACACCCTATGGGTATCTGATAGACAGCTCCATGCTGATGAGGAGTGACCCCCACATACGTCAGTGACCAGAGGTGGCATATTCTGTGTTGAGCACTCATAGTCTTCCTGATTATAAAAGTAGGAAATACAGGGTGGTGCCTGTGGTTCAGTGAGTGGGGTGCCAGCCCCATATACTGAGGGTCATGGGTTTGAACCTGGCCCCAACCAAACTGCAACAAAAAATAGCTGGGCGTTGTGGTGGGTACCTGTGTTCCCAGCTACTAGGGAAGCTGAGGCAAGAGAATCACCTAGACCCAAGAGCTAGAGGCTGCTGTGAGCTGTGATGCCACTGTACTCTACTAAGGGTGACAAAGTGAGACTATCTTTAAAAAATTTTTTTTAAAGTAGGAAAAACACTTTGGTTTTTCTTCCTATCTCAGGCACTCTCACACTCCTTACCCCATCTTAGGAAAATGGAAAAGGGTGACCCACAATGGAATGAGTCAACTCACTGACCTCTGGCTGAATCTGGACTACACGTGGAGGCTAGACTGTGAGGCCAGGAAATTATTTCATGCATGAGCATTACAGACAGGGGTTGTGCAATTCTCAACTTCGTCTCTAAATTTGCAGGAAATGCTAAACTTATTAGATTACAAATAGGGGAAACACTGTGTCACAACTTAATCATCACATACAATCACATGAAGACTCATCTTGGCTCCGGGTTCCTCTGTCTTCATTTCCTTGTGTTTCTCTCCCTCATTCTCTACAAACCACTCATCCTCACCTTCTCTCCCCTGCTCTTGCTTTTCTCTTCTCCTCTGTCTCCCCCTGGGCTTCTGCTCCTCATTCTGTGGCTCTCTCTCCTGCTCTTTCTCCCCAATCTTCTGACTATCTCAATCTCACATACCTCTCCCTCTTTTTTCCCCATCTGCTCCCCATGTTAAATTTCATCTTCCTTGTTACACACCTGTCTTCTCTCCCACCCAGCTTTGGTTCCTTGTCTGCTCTCCTGGTCACCCCCTTCTGGTGTCCCAGCACCAGGCTGCTCTGTCTGCCCTGACTTCCAATCATTCCTGCTCTCCCAGGACTCTCTGTCTGAAGCCCCTTTCCAATTGTTGCCAGTTGACCTATGTTAGTTTCCTTCATCTGTCTAGGTTTTCTGAAAATTGCTTCAGGAACTTCACCTTACCCCCTACCCCAACCCCTGGTGTCTTTCCTTCTGCTAGGTTGGCCAGAAGAATTCCAAAATCAGAGCAAGCACTGGCCATCCATTTTGAGCATAAGGCACTCTATTTTGGCTGTTCAGTGACCTGTGCTGAAACCAACCCCTTCAGGGACTCAGCCAGGAAGGAGGAACTATGGGACACAATGGCTCCAGGGGAGTAAAGAGAGTGGTCTCAGCAGGAAGGCAGCTGAAACCCTACATGGCCAGACACTAGGACACCAAAGTAACATTCTCCCACCCAACCTACCTAAAACCTTTGAAAGGTAAGCACTCTTGGTTTTCCAAGATGGTGCCTATTGAGTCTCAGCCCGCCTTCACGGAGGTGGCAAATAAACTTTAGCTATTGCTCTACATCCGCTTTGGCTCCACTGCTACCTTACACCTTAGGCTTTCACTCTCCAGTCTCTGCGAATCCCTCCCACGTCTTATATTGGGCAGTATTCATGGTGTTCCAGGAAGTCTAGGCCCAGTGGAGAGCAAAAGAACACCCAAACACCCTGTTTAAAAGAGGAAGGGCTTTATTCCAGGGGAGCAAAGGGTGACTAAAGTCCAAAATGGCCTCACTCTCTGACGGGTTTCATCTCCTTTTTATCTCCGTTCAAAGTTCCAGCCCAAGTGTACCTTTCTCATTGTCAGTTTGAATAAGCTGGAGAAGCGGGCTGTGGCTTTTACAGACAGACGTGGAACCAAATATTAGTTTCCAGGTCTCAGGCAGTCAAGTGTCTTA
Organism: Galagoides demidoff; assembly: GCA_963574575.1. NCBI lineage: Eukaryota > Metazoa > Chordata > Mammalia > Primates > Galagidae > Galagoides > Galagoides demidoff. The sequence goes on from CAUYQV010114765.1 coordinate 3,501, forward strand.
AAATTCTTTTTTTTTTTTGAGACAGAGCCTCAAGCTGTCACCCTAGGTAGAGTGCTTGACGTCACAGCTCACAGCAACCTCCAATTCCTAGGCTTAAGTGATTCTTCTGCCTCTGCCTCCCAAGAAGCTGGGACTACAGGCGCCCAACACAACACCCGGCTATTTTTTGGTTGCAGTCATCATTGTTTCCGACGGGACCGGGCTGGATTCCAACCGGCCAGCTCAGGTATATGCGGCTGGCACCTCAGCTGCTTGAGCCACAGGCGCCGAGCAAAGTGTCTTAAAATTCTTAAAGCTGAGTCACCACGGGGAGGTCCTTGCAGGTTTGTTCTTGGGGCCTTCTTGAGAACATCTCTGTTCTCATAGACCTCACTTTTCCAGGGTATGCTCTCTCCTTGAGTCTCCCTCACTCTTCCTCCAAGTTTTCCTATGTCCTCCCACTTCCTCTCCCTCTCTGTTACTCCACACATTCATCATAATAAATAGGAATAACATGCTCGCCTGAACAGCGCACAAGAATTACCTTTGAAAGGACATTTGGTGTCACACGCCACTTAGAGGAACTTGTGACTGAGAATTGTCCTGGGGAGCTGACCCGCCAAGAACAATGGCAGGGTAGGGCTGAGGGGAGGGATTAGGGCAGAGGTGGGGTCTGCAGAAACCCTGGAACAGGGATAGGACCGGGCTCCTCGGAGAGCGGGGCTGCGGCGCTGCCCTCCAGGGACACTGGGGCGAGCCCTGGGACCCGGAAGTGCGTGAATCCCCCACCTGAGTGAGGACTTTAAGGGGCGCAAGAGGGAGTGCAGGGGTCACTCAAGGGCATTAGGAGCGACACTGTGCAAAATGGTGTGTCTCCTATACCTGTGGGAGAAAAACGGGGGCCTGGACCTGTCTCAGGGCGACTCAGTCCACAGGGAAGAGACTCCGGTCGCTCACTGGGACGTGAATTTACCCGGAGTAAAAGGAGCCATGCGGGAATGTGAAGTCGCACCGGCCCCTAGAATCCGGGTATAGAGGGGCTGGGGAGTGAGAAACGAACACGTGATTGCAAAAAGAGAAACTCACCAGGCTCGGGATCGGGTCCGTTCCAGTGAGTGGCTTCCGGGTGTGCGGTAACCTGCACAGGTAGGAGACGCGGAGGAACTTTACAGGTTGTGGGCGGGCACGGACACGGGGCGGGACCTCAAGGGCGGGCACCGACTTGGGGCGGGCTCGCAGGGAAGGGGCAGGGTTGCAGGGGAGGGGTGGGCCTGGACGGGGCCTACCATTCGGGCGTTCTTGTTCCCCAGGTGCCCAGTTTCCTGGGTTTATGGGAGAAGACGTCGGAAGAGGCAAGGAACTATTCAGAGTCACGAAACTGGAATCTATCTGGGATCGTCAGCGTCGGCTGGTGATTAAATCCAGGAACGTTCCTGCAATTAAAATTAAGTTATGTAATCACATTAACTACTCCAGGATGTCGGTGTGAGAGAGGCAAACTACAATGTGAATTGCAAACCCCTCCCTGGGCTGAATGTGTAGTTTCAGGCTGATGCCCAACAGAACACACTAGAAATCCTTTCCGTTTCCATTCGCAGTTCACTCCAGAGGGAGAGCTTCAAGCCTAAACTCAGTTTCAGAGACTTTCAGTGGGACAACCGTGGAGCCTGTAGTGTATCAGGCCACTGTAAGTGGTCACTAAGGGTTGTTTTGAAAAAGCAGTAACTCTTGAATGTAAATGGGAATTACATACGTGTTCTTCACACTAGTTATTCTCTTACACTCTTGAGATTATGTACCTTGGCCTTATAGTAGGCTCACATCAGTACGTTCTGAAATATACATATATTTTAAGACAGGGTGTCTTACTCTGTCACCCTGAGTAGAGTGACTCTTGTGTCATAGTACATTGCCACCTTAAAATCTTGGGCTCAAGAGATCCTCTCACCTCAGTCTCTCAAGTAACTGGGGCTTCAGCCACCCACCACAATGCCCAGTAGTTTTTCTCTTTTTAATAGACACAGGGTCTCACACTTGCTCGTGCTGATTTGAACTCCTGATTTCAAGTGATCCACCCACCTTACCCTCCTAGAGTGCTAGGATTACAGGTGTGTACCAATGTGCCAGGCTAAATTTTCATATATTTTTGGTCTTTGTTTTCTCTTCTCAAATGATCGTCTTGCCGCAGCTACCCAGGGACCTGGGATTATACATGTGCACCACCTCATACAACTTGAAATTATTAAAACAAAATGTATTTATTATGTAAGCTTTTTATTAAGCAATTTTGGAGAAAATCAAATATGCTGCATGCCAGTTTTCCTGGCACAACCAAAAACACATCTTGCTTTCCTGAAAGACTGTCACTCTGAATAGAAATGTAAGCCGCAGGAAGGTGGCACAGCCAGGGATTCAGCAATAGAGATTATCTCCTTGTCACAAAGTGAAGTTGAAGACTGAAGGATTTTCCCTCTTATTACCTTTTCGTTTTCCTCTGCAGATGCTCATTAACTTCCAAAGGTTGATTTCCAAGCATCTGATCTTAGATAAGGCCCACATTAAGAAATTTCAGTTCGGCTCGGCACCTGTGGCTCAAGTGGCTAAGGCGTCAGCCACATACACCCAAGGTGGCGGGTTAGAATCCAGCCTAGCCCGCCAAACAACAACGACGTCTGCAACCAAAAACTAGCTGGGCATTGTGGTGGGCGCCTGTGGTCCCAGCTACTCGGGAGACTGAGGCAGGAGACTTGCTTGAGCCCAGGAGTTGTAGGTTGCTGTGAGCTGAGATGCCACGGCACTCTACCCAGGGGTACAGCTTGAGGCTCCTGTCTCAAAAAAAAAAAAAAAAAAAGAAATTTCAGTTCACTATCTTATACTCTCCCAATGCTATGCCTACACTAAAGACTTGAAGGAGCACTGCTTTTTCATGCTGATAGAGAACTTAGCTTTTGCCTACCATTGTCTCATGAGCATGCTCATGTCACAAAATATGTCTCCAAGCAGCACCCTCCCTTAGAAACTCTACATTTGTCACTAGAGTAACATAGAAAAAAATATTTTAAACATACATGCTGACTTACAGTATTTGAAAGAGATAGATTTAGGTTAAAAAGTCATATATAACCCAGATTATTTCATCAGACTTGAAAATGAACCATGGTATATATTTCTTTGTATCATAATATAAAGACTATTTCCTTAATTTTTTTTTTGGCTGGGAGTAGGTTTGAACCCACTACCTCTGGCATATAAGGGGCCGGTGCCCTACCCTTTTGAGCCACAGGTGCTGCCCATGTTTCCTTAATTTTTAAAAAAATCTCCTTTTGTAAAATTCCTTTATCATCTTTATAATAAACATTTCCACACAATAATCTAGTTTCTACTATAAAAAAATTTTAGGAAATTTAACCAAAATATATTTTACTTTTTTTTTTTTTTTTTTGAGACAGAGCCTCAAGCTGTCCCCCTGGGTAGAGTGCTGTGGCATAGCTCACCGCAACCTCCAACTCCTGGGCTCAAGAGAGTCTCCTGTCTCTGCCTCCCAAGTTGCTGGAACCACATGCGCCTGCCACAACCACAACGCCTGGCTATTTTTTTTTTTCGGTTGCAGCCATCATTGTTGTTTGGCGGGTCGGGCTGGATTCTAACCCGCCACCTTAGGTGTATGCGGTTGGTGCCTTAGCCACTTGAGCCACAGGTGCCGAGCCTACTTTTTTTCTTCATGGAGACAGACTCTCCCTGTGTCACTCAGGGTAGAGGGCTGTGGCATTAGCTTAGCTCACAGCAACCCCAATGTCCAGGACTCAAGTGATCTTCTTGCCTCAGCCTCTTGAACAGATGGCAACACTAGTCCCCACCATGCGACCCACCTGACTAATTTTTCTATTTTTAGTAGAGATAGGGCCTTGTACTTTTTCAGAAGTTATGAACTCCTGTGCTTAAGTGAGCCCCACACCTCCACCTTCCAAAATGCTAGGATTCCACCACATACTATACAATGTAACTTCTGGGGCAACCAAGAAAGGAATGAAGTATGTGATTAACATGGTCTGTCCTAACCAACTTGATTTCAGGAGAAAATTCTGTTACCTTAAAAAGTCAAACTGCATCATGTGATATTTGAATATTAACACCTTCTGTACCTCTGTCTTCTCTTTTCCTCTTCTGCTCATCAGGGCGGCTAACAGCAATGTCTGAGTGCTCCCTCCTTTGGGACCAGGTATAGGTTTAAATCACACTTGAGTACCTCACCTGCACCCCAACCATAAACTTCATAACACCCCATACATGACAGCTCCTCTCAAGCCATGTGTACACCTGCAGGTGGGGAGAAACCTCAGAAACCTCACTGTGTAATACAAATTCTCACACCTCTTCCCTGTACATCACCACTGTCAATATCTCAACCAAAGGTTAGGTGCATGTGAACAACCGCGATCCAGGGAAATGAAAAGTAAAAACTGGTTACAGAGTTACAAGAGTGAACATAAGTGGTTCCTAGTTAATCCAGCAAAATGAAGCTCCATTTCAGTGCTGATTCCACACAGGAACTGCATAAGGGATTATGTTTAAAAATTATGTCATGGAGTCCTGCAAGGACAAAGGGAAGCAGTTATGTTTATTATTATTGCCCAGACAGTCCTTTATTTCATCATAACTTCCATATTAGGCTATGTGCATTTTTCCTTAAGGGGCATACTTGGCACAGGAGAGAAGCATGTAGAAATATTATCATACAGAGCATGTTCACCCACAAGATGCATGCTTGAGGGTCTAAGAGTCTAAAGTCATATCTCTGCAATTTTCACTGGACTGACAGAGGTATCCTAGGGTGAGCATAGAGACAATAACTTACCTACTGAGAATGATGATGTTGGAGCAACCATAACTAACTAAGTGCATGTACACAAAATAATCTTCTATTTGATTTCACAAAAAAATGTGTTCTAGGTACCTCAACCAACAGTGCCTCATGCAGTGATTTTCAAATAATGTGCCTTGGTGCACTGATGTGCCCTGAGAGGACCTCAGGTGTGCCTCAGAAATTGTTAAAGAGCATTAATGAAATGATATAGGAAAGACATTCATAGCATAGTAAGTATATTCTTTTTCTTTACTCAAGTGTGCCCCCAGAAGTTTAACTATAGGTTCAAGTGTGCTGTGATATAAAAAACCATTAAAAAGGGGCAGCTGTGACTCCATTATTTTTCTCTTCTTTTTAGATTAGTAATAATAGTTATAAAAAGGAAGAACAAAGAGCTGTCCCCCCCACCCCCCAGCCATGGGCTTGTTGCCCCTGGAGGGCAGTACCACATCCCCAGTCAGGGAGGAGCTGCCTCTTCTCCAGAGTTCTGGGATTCCTCTGACCGCACCGGCACCTAATCTCGCCAGCATCTTCTCCTCCTGGTGTTGGGCCTTTTTGCTACACAGGCTTCCCCCTCATGACCACCACATCATCTGACCTGGCTCAATGTGGGCGGGGATGCCACTTGGATGTTCCCTTTGACACTTGTTCTCCCTTCCCAAATGCCACCTCGCTGGAAAATATGCTGTCCCAGAGGCTGTCTTCTTATCTCTATCTCTGTCCTTGTGCATATGCGTCTAAGAGTGAGTGTGAGTGAATAGAAAAACTGAGGAGAATAGAAAAATGAGGCAGACCCAAAGCAGAGGGTGGTGAATGGGGAGGGATCTGCAAAGTCACCAAAGGAGTGAAAGAAGCTGAAGACGTAGGAGAAGAAAGTAACTAGAGAAATACACCCGGGGCAGCAAAATAGGGAGTGGGGCAGCAAAGGGGAAGCTCCTCACACTGACAGTGAGGGAGAAGAAGAAGGATTTGGAGCCAGAACAGAGCAGCCTGGTGGTGGGACTAGAGGGGGAACCTGGTGAAAAGGAGAGCAGAGACAGAACAATGGGAAAGAAGCCTGGATGGGTGGTGGTGGGGGCTGCCAGAAAGTGGGGAAGGTGGTGTCAGGAGGGAGAGGCAATTTACCAGGGAAAGGGGGAAGCAGAGACAGGGAAGAAAGAGGCAGAAATACATGAGATTGGGGACAATGCAGACATTGAAACAAACAGCCCCAGCAAGTGAAAGTAAGTTTCCAGAATGGAGCAAATCAGGTGTAAGAAAAGGAATTGAGAAAAGAGGAAAAAGAGCAGGAGAGGCAGGGCACAAAATGAGGAGCAGAAGCCCAGTGGGAAACATGGAAAAGAGAAAAAGCAAGAGAGAGAAGGAAAGTGAGAGATGTGTGGGGAGTGAGGTTGGGAAACAGGGAAAATGAAGACAGAGGGGACCCTGAGCCCAGATGGATGATTATGTTATGATGTATTGATTTCTGCCTTTATAATTTCATAAATTTAAACTTTATTTACTTCAGCTTGGCGCCTGTGACTCAAGTGGCTAAGGCACCAGCGACATACACCTAAGGTGGCAGGTTCAAATCCAGCCCGTGCCCGCCAAACAACAATGATGGCTGCAACCAAAAAATAGCCGGGCATTGTGGCGGGCCTGTGGTCCCAGCTACTTGGGAGGCTGAGGCAGGAGACTCTCTTGAGCCCAGAAGTTGGAGGTTGCTGTGAGCTGTGATGCCATAGCACTCTACCCAGGGGGACAGCTTGAGGCTCTGTCTCAAAAAAAAAAAAAATTTGTTTACATCATACAGATGAGAATGAAAATTGCAACAACACCTCTGTCTGTGCTGCTGGTGCATTTGATAATTACTGGTGTCAGAGGCCAGCTTCCATTTGCAATCCCTGTTCATCCAGAGGGCAGCCTCATGCAGTCCTTGGTCTCTGTCTTGTCTTTTTGGAAAAACAAGTTGGTTGTGGGGAGCATATGAGCTGGGAGGAGAAACCAGTGTTTTTTTCCCTTCTTGTCACAGTGAATGAAACTGAACACTCAACACAAACACTTCGCCTGTGGTCACCAAATACAGTCATTGGGAATTGCTGCCCATTCTCCCTCAGATGCAATTGGTGTCCTATAGTTTAGTTGCGTCCTGACACTGTCTACCTGGAGTTAGCAAACTATCAGTGTGAGGAGCTTTGCTGCCTTTGCTGCCCCACTCCCTATTTTGCTACCCTGGGTGTATTTCTCTAGTTACTTTCTTCTCCTACTTCTCCTACGTCTTCAGCTTCTTTCACTCCTTTGGTGACTTTGCAGATCCCTCCCCATTCACCACCCTCTGCTTTGGGTCTGCCTCATTTTTCTATTCTCCTCAGTTTTTCTATTCAC
>CAUYQV010114766.1:0-11304 GCA_963574575.1 Galagoides demidoff
ATAGTGCATGCCCCACAAACACCTCAAAGTCAAGCTAGCCACACTGAACACATCCTCCTCCTTCACAGATGATATGATTTTTATACCTGGAAAACATCAGGGACTCAAGCACAAAACTCTTAGAAGTGATCAAGGAATACAGTAGGGTCTCAGGATACAAAATCAATACTCACAAATCAGTAGCTTTTATATATACCAATAATAGTCAAGCTAAAAAAACAATCAAGGACTCTATTACCTTTACAGTTGTGCCAAAGAAGATGAAATATTTGGGAATTTAACTAACAAAGCGTGTGAAAGATCTCTATAAAGAGAATTATGAAACTCTGAGAAAAGAAATAGCTAAAGATGTTAACAAATGGAAAAACATACCATGCTCATGGCTAGGAAGAATCAACATTGTTAAAATGTCCATATTACTCCAATTTAAAGCAATCCCTATAAAAGCAGCACCATCATACCTTAAATATCTGGAAAAAATAGTACTTTGTTTCATATGGAACCAGAAAAAACCTCCAATAGCTAAGACATTACTCAGAAATAAAAACAAATCAGGAAGAATCATGCTACCAAACTTCAAACTATACTATAAATTTATGGTGATCAAAACAGCATAACATTTGCACAAAAATAGAAAGGTAGATTTAAGGAACAGAATTGAGAACCAAGAGATGAACCCAGACACTTATCATCATTTGATCTTCTATAAGTCCATCAAAAATATAAATTGGGGGAAAGATTCCCTATTTAACAAATGGTGCCGGGAGAATTGGCTGGCGACTTGTAGAATACTGAAACTGGACCCACACCTTTCACAATCAACAAAAATTGACTCTCAATGGAAAAAAGATTTAAACTTAAGACATGAAACTATAAAGATTCTTAGAGAGAGTGCAGGAGAAACACTTGAAGAAATTGGCCCAGGAGAATACTTTATGAGGAAGACCCCCCCCCCCCAGGCAATTGAAGCAACACAAAAATACATTACTGGGATCTGATCAAACTAAAAAGTTTCTGAACAGCCAAGAACACCGTAAGTAAATCAAGCAGACAACCCTCAGAATGGGAGAGGGTATTTGCAGGGTATGCTTCTGACAAAGGTTTGATAACCAGAATCCACACAGAACTCAAACTTATTAATAAACAAAGAACAAGTAATCCCATTTCATTGTGGGCAAGGGACTTGAACAGAAGCTTCTCTGAAGAAGATAAGAACATGGCCTACAGACACATGAAAAAATGCTTATCATCTTTAATCATCAAAGAAATGCAAATCAAAACCACTTTGAGTATCACCTAACTCCAGTAAGAGTGGCTCACATAACAAAATCCCAAAACTACAGATGTTGGCATGGATGTGGAGAAAAGGGAACACTTCTGCACTGCTGGTGGGAGTGCAAACTAATACATCTCCTTTGGAAAGAAGTATGGAGAATACTTAGGGATCTAAAAGTAGACCTGCTGTTTGATCCTGCAATTCCTCTACAAGATGTATATCCAAAAATCACTTATAACAGAGATATTTGCACCAGGTCCCTCTTAGAATTGTGTCCCACCCCCAAGAGGTATGCCATACGCTGTGACCACACATCTGCCTCCCTCGTCCCCTCTCCCCACTTCAAGCAACAATTTTAAATAAATGAATTAATTAATGCATTAATGAATAAAAAAGCAAATAAATTAATTAGGTTATTATGAAATGTCCTGTTTCCTTAACTACTAAGTTTGACATTGGTATCTCTGCCATTTCACTTTGACACTTCTTGTTCTTTTTTTTTTTTTTTTTTAATTGTGAAGGAATATCCTCATTCTTTCAAAAACATTTTGGCTGGAGATTGTCTTTTAAATTGCTTTTAAGAGCAATTTTTGTGAAACCATGTATAAGCCAGAAATTCATGTTATGAGTTCCATCATGGAACGAATGCAGCATCAACCGCTCAAAATTATCAAGAAAGTGTTTGGCAAGGATGTGGCTAATGAACATACGGTATGTGTGAGAAGTTCCATTCTGGTGATTTTAATCTTGAAAATGAGCCAGGCAGGCAATCTGAGACCAAGGAGGATAATGATGAATTCAAAACTGAACTAGAAGCAAATCCATCTCAACCTATGTGTGAATTAGCAGCAGGGTTCACCATTACTATTCCAACAACATTGGACCATTTGAGACAAATCAGCAAAGTAAAGAAGCTGGATAGATGGGTTCCACATGAATTAAACAAATGTCAGAGGAGAAATCGTCTCCAAGCTTGCCTTTCTTCCTGTCAAGACATAAAGGTGAACCCTTTCTATACTATACTGTTACATGGATTCTTTTTTGACAATTACAAGCCTTGGGCACAATGGCTGGATAAAGATGAAATGCTGAAACACGGTCCACTGAATATTCATCAAAAAAAAAAAAGCTAATGTGTGTTTGGTGGTCTAGCGTTGGCATGATCCACTACAGCATCATGAAACCTGGACAATAGATTCTCTTTTTTATTCTTTCATATCTGATATTTTAAGTCTTCTATGTAGTGAGGTAAAATACCTCAGAATTTTAAAAAAGAATTCTTAAAAATTCCAGGTTGTCATGGAATAGGATTTTCCTTCTTTCATCTAGACAACTAATATTCATAGCTGGCTGGTACAATAATTAAGATTTTAAATTCTTCTCTTTAGTTCAAGGCAGTTTAGAAGGTAGGATGAAGCCTCCCAAAATCGATTCTCTCTATCTTGATGGATCTAAGCTGTTCTCTTATGTCCTAGGCACCCCAGCTTTTCATGAGAAGATTCTTGGCTGCTCAGCAGTTTGGCAATCATGCAATTGCTTTTTCTGACTTAATAATAGGGTTTAAAGAGACCTCATGCTATCTCCACATCATCAGAGCACAAAGGAAGAAGGAAAACATGACCTTTTTTTTTTTTTTTGAGACAGAGTCTCACGTTGTTGGCCGTGGTAGAGTGTGATGGTGTCATAGCTCACAGCAACCTCAAACTCTTGGGCTCAAGCAATCCTCTTGCCTTAGTCACCCAAGTAGATGTGACTATAGGCATCTGCCACAACTCCCAGCCATTGTTTTTTGAAATGGGATCTCTCTCTTACTCAGGGTGGTCTTGAACTCCTGAGCTCAGGCAATCTACCTGCCTCAGCCTCCCAAAGTGCTGGGATAACAGGCATGAGACTTTTTGGAGTGATTACTTATCAGGTGTCTAACATAATGCTTATCCATCATTTTATTATGCTCACAAAAACCATGTATGGAAGACTTAAGCACCATCATTTTATAGATGAGTCCCTGAGAATAGGGGAAAACAAAGGAATTTTATCAAGGTCAGCCTGCTTGATGCAAGATAAAATTGTCTTTGAACTTACATCTCTCTGACTCCATAGAATATGATCTCTCTTACCCTACCACATCCCCTTTCCAACACCGTTGATATAACTAAGGACTAATTTTCTAGTTACGGGGTACAGAAAGAAGGTATTTCTTTCTTTTCTTTCTAGACAGCGACATGTAGTGGTTAAAAGTGAGCTCCTGATCCCAGATATCTTTGACCACTTACTTTTCCCGTGAACTTGAACTTATCCTTTAATTTCTCTGCACTCAAATTTTCTCAAGTGCAACTGAGGTTATTAATGGCCCCAGAGGGCTAAATGACTTTGTACCTATAAGGAGCTTTGTGCTGTAAGTGCTCGATAAAGGTTCATGTTGTAGTTATCATTGCTATTGTTATATGTGAGGACTTTTTACAGAGGCATAACCACACAAAATAGAGACAAGTGTGCTTTAATGCTACATCCTGTCCTCCTGAAACCTAATAGTGGAGAAGTGGAAAGCTACCAAGAAAGGTAGCTGTAGTTACTTACAACCTATGACGCCCTGAGAAAACAGAATCTTTCCTTGCTTGGTTAGAGCAGAGAGAGTGCATCTACCTGCAATTACAAATGTGACCTATCATCTTAAGCTTTCAGAGAGACAGGGCTGCCCTGTGCCCCCTGTTGGAGACTATCCAGGCTAACCATTCAGTGTGGTGGGACAGGCAGTGGCAGGCTGTCCCAGAAATTTTAGAGGATTTGAACAGTCAGGTAGATCATTCAAGCAGAGATTTTCCAAAAGTTTATAGTCAAAAGCCATTTATCCCCTCAACATTTCAAGCATAATATTGGCTCAAAGTATAGTCAATCCTCTGTATCTGTGGGTTCAACCAAAGGATAGAAAATACCTAGGAAAAAAAAAGTTCACAAAGTTCGAAAAAGCAAAACTTGATTTTGTCACACTCCAAATACATTGAATCCATGCAAATGAAGTGATGAGTAGACATCGTATTAGGTATTAGTAGTAATCCTGATATGATTTAAAATATAGCAGAGGATGTGCATCAGTTATATGCAAATATGGTATTATGCCATTTAGATAGGGGACTTGAACATCTTTGGATTTTGGTATCCACAGGGAGTTGTGGAACCAACACTCTCATATTGAGGAATGACTAAGTTGTACCGCACCACTTTATACCTAAAGACTGCAGGTACCAGCTTCCTTAGGGAGCATTCTGGTGACCAAATAAATAAAAGCTTGTTAAAAAATGACAGTTTGCTTTGGGCAACCAAAAAGTTTCTATCACAGCCCTGAAGTCATTCTGTCTTCCCATATTTCTCTCTCTTTAGGCCAGCTATTTAGTCTTGGATATAATTTATCATGCTGGTCAATTATTCCTGACAGGAATTTGTTCCCATTTCAATATCTATGTGTTAAGCTCACTTGATTAAAGCAAACAAAACAAAACAAAAAACCCTGAGGGACATTGACTACTGAAATAAGAGAAAAATGAGAAGTTAAAATCAACAAGGATTTTGACCTTGAAGTCTGCCCTCTCTTTGCAGAGTCTGGAATGGCATTCAGGTATGACTCTAGAAGGATAAAAACAGTTCTCTCAAGCTGGATCCCTGTTTGGATTGGATAGCCATTGGACATATATTGTCTTTCTTTCTTTCTTTTCTTTTCTTTTTTTTTTTTTTTTGAGACAGAGTCTCACTATGTCTCCCTCAGTAGAGTTATCCTGGCATCAGAGCTCACAGCAACCTCAAACTCCTGGGCTTAAGCGATTCTCTTGCCTCAGTCTCCCAAGTAGCTGGGACTACAGGTGCCTGCCACAACATCCAGCTATTTTTGTTGTTGTAGTTGTCATTGTTGTTTGGCAGGCCCAGGTCGGGTTCGAACCCACCAGCCCAGGTGTATGTGGCCAGTGCCCTAGCTGCAGAGCTAGAGGTGCCAAGCCAGCCCTCTGTGTTTCTGTTGCTCTTATTATCTTTATTTTTCAGGTCCCCCCCCCACACACACACACAATTCTAACTGAACTCTATTATCCCTCTGTTCTCCAGTTTAGTTTTCTGGACAAGTCATTGGTTGCCCCAGTTCATCAGCACCATCACTGCTTGATCAGAGCACTTGCCCCTGAAGAGCTCACAGCACCACACATCTGCACTTGCTCAGGGGTCCCCATTGGATTCCAAGGCTATGGCCTTAAAAGCTGAATTCCCAGTACAGAGCTCTAGAGAAGTAGTTCTCAACCTTCCTAATGCCGTGACCCTTTAATATAGTTCCTCATGTTGTGGTGACCCCCAGCCACAAAATTATTTTAGCAATGAAAATGATTTCATGGTTGGGGGTCACCACAACTTGAGGAACTGTATTAAAAGATCGTGGCATTAGGAAAGTTGAGAACCACTGCCTAGACACAGGCCTCATCTACCAGCTGGTGCTGAGGATAGTGGCTTCCAAAGGCTGGCAGGCTCCTTATTTACCCAGTGCAGTAAAGGAAATAAAATTACTCTTGTGACAATTTAAGGGGTTTTTTTAGAATTAAGAAGAAAAAAGAACTTAAAAATTGCCAACAATGTAAAAAACACATAATTTACGTGTTTATTCTAAATCTCATAACAACTGAATCTTTATTCATTTAATTTCTTTTTATCTATTCTAGGAATTAGCAATTTTTCCCTTTAAAGGGCCAGATAGTAAATATTTAGGCTTTGTGGACTTTGATGCAACTAATCAACTCTGCTGTTGTGGTGTCAAAGCAGCCATAGACAATATGCAAATAAATGGCTGTGGCTGTGTGCCAATAAAACTTTATTTACAAAAACAGCTGTGTTTGGCCCCTGGGCTATAGTTTGCTGACCCCTAATCTTTTCCAGTGCAATGTGCATTCATGCTGTGCTCTCACCCCATCACACCCCCACATGCATTTTGTACATCTGTATTCCCTTCTTGCACATAATGCATAGCTCACAAATCCAGAGAGTGCCTGATTTCACTGAATGGCAATGGGCATCCTCTGTTGTCAAGACATTCAGTTCTTTTAAGTAGAGACAAAACATGAATTGCCTATAGGAAAACTGATGTTTCAGAATCATCAACAAATGCATGCATTTGGGAGTGATTTCTCGAATTCTAAAATGGAATGTTTTCTCCTAGGAATGATGGGAATAGCACTCCAGTCCCACAAAGCATGCACATGTGCTTAGGCTTAGACATTTTGCTGAAAGTCAGAATTCTGATGCTGTCTCCTTCCAGCCCTGGGAGAAGCTGGGTGGGGAGGGGCAGGAAGCATAACACATTCTGCTTTGGCAACTGCCTCCATTCTGTTATCTCTCCTAGAATTAAGTTGTTTTTTGAGCCACACTCTCTAAAACTGGGCTGTCATTTCTATGTCCTAGGGGATGTAAGTACCACTTTAACTTTTAGAAAGCAGATTTTAAACAATCCCAGGTATAAGATTTCTCTTCCCAAGCGGTAGATCTATAAACAGTGCCTGGGGGCTTGTTTACTGGCTAAATTTTATTCCAACCATGAACTACTTATTCTAAATCTTGTAACAATTGTTCTTTCTTTACACTTTTGTCTTCTCTTCTTACTTTCTATAAGTGATCACTGTGGTATTAGATTCCAGTAGAAATAAGCCTTCACAGTGTATGAGGTGGAGAGAGATTTTGATGTTTTTCAATTCACAGGGACCTTTGCCTGAGCTGCTTCAACGTGCAGCGGCTACAGGAGATCCAGCAGGTCTGCGTGTCTCCTCCTCAGAAGAAGGAGCTTGCCTGTAGTTTTAGATTCTGCATATTCGCTGCAGTTATCCAGAATGTCACTCTGCGAACTTTTCTCAGGGTAATAGTGTGTGTGAGTAGCAGGGGCCACTGAGAGAAAGAAGAGAGGAAAGAGTGTCCTTTATGTCTCCTCTGCACTGTTGTTAGAACTTACATGACAGTTTTTCCTACAATTTCCTTGCAGTGTTCCCTGTAATATCTGTGACATAGGATAGGTTATGATATGACATACCTACTATGGTTAATAGTAGTAGTAAAATGTAAAAAGATATATATACATATTTTTTTTTTATTTTTAGAGACAGAGTCTTACTATATTGCCCTTGGTAGAGTGCTGTGGCATCACAGCTCACAGCAACCTCCAACTCCTGGGCTTAGGCAAGTCTCTTGCCTCAGCCTCCTGAGTAGCTGGGACTACAGGCGACTGCCACAATGCCTGGCTATTTTTTTTCTTGTTGTTGCAGTTTTGCCGGGGCTGGGTTTGAACACACCACCCTTGGTATATAGGGCCCCTGCCCCACTCCCTGAGCCACAGGCACCACCCTGTAAAAAGACATTTTAATTAACAGAAATTATAAACTGAATTGTCCATATTCAGAGAGACTTCAGAAATATTAACAAACTAGGGATACTGAGAATTGCAGCTGGGAGGCTATCAGTCTAAAGACTTATAAGTCTCTCTCTGGATCTGAACAAACCCACTAATGGGGTGGATAATCTACCTTTACTGAGTTCCTCATGAACTTGATTATTTATGCATATTGTCCACAGGCTCCTGAATGCTTGCTTGGTCTCAATTTCCTTTTACTGTGTGTGCCCGTTCAGAGTCCTGTTTGGGTGTGTTCACATTGTGTTGTTTTTTTCCAGACTTTTTGTCAAGATGGGGGAACAAAACAATCATTAAAACTCCCAAGAAGCTTTCAGATTAAAGCCAAGATAGGTCACAGAGTGATTATAGCACAATGTGGTAACTAATACAATGGAGGTTAACCCCACTGGGTTCTCTAGAAGCAAAAAGGAGGGAAACCAAATGCCTGGGAGTTGTGGGAGGTGGGAGGAGGTTGTAAAAAGCTTCCTCAGGGAAATCCTAAGTCTAAATGACAGGCTTGGCGGATGGGGTAAAGGTAGCAAGGAAGCTTTCCAGGCAGAAGGAAGAAAACGTACAGTCACTCGGAGGTGAGGGAGGATGGGGAACCAACAGCAACCTCAAGCAGAGTGTGGGAGGCAATGGTCACAGAAAAGACTCACTGGCTAAGACAGGCCCAGAGTATGAGGGACAAATTCTCCTCCTGCAATGACTGCCCCATCTGATTTTTGTTTAGAATAATAACTCAGGAACCATGCCTGATCTAATTTTCTTTCATCAGCAGTAATAGGAAACTTCGTAATTTTCCTTTACATATTCATCCATTCTTTATTGATTAAAAAAAAAAGTATTTTTAAGGCATTTTCCATGTGACTTCAAGGTTAAATAAATGTTAATGAAGGAGATAAGAGCACAAGGCATGCTTAAACTTTGGAGCCGGACACAGTTGGGCTGGTGTCTTGGTCCTGCCTTTCACCTTATGACTGTGTGACCTTGAGGAGGTGTCCTAGGACCTTCAGACCTTAGCACATGAAGCAGTTAATTGTGTGCTCCTCAGAGTGCCAGCCACACGATCATCAAATGTTACATATTAGAAGCTCCTATATTCTCTTTCCATCCCAGCTACTGTTTCTCTCTTGAAACTTTTCTTATTGCATTTTTTTTCTTTTTTGAGACAGAATCTCACTATGTCACCCTGGGTAGAGTTCTATGCCATCACAGCTCACAGCAACCTCAAACTCTCGAGCTTAAGTGATTCTCTTGCCTCAGCCTCCCAAGTAGCTGGGACTACAGGTGACCGCCACAATGCCTGGCTATTTTTTTGTTGTAATTATCATTGTTGTTTGACAGGCCAGGGCTGGATTCGAACCCACCAGCTCTGGTGTATGTGGCTGGCACCCTAGCCACTGAGCTACAGGCACCGAGCCCTACCTCTTCTATTTGGCTTTGAGTTCTTTGTGGGCCAAGCCTATAGCTAGTACTATTTTGCTTTTTTTTTTTTTTTTATGTATAAGGTATTTTCATTTCTGTTTTTACTATGGTTCAGTTTTAATTTGCATGAGAGGCCTGTGCAGGCTGCCTTCTGTGTATAGGAGACAGAGTGGATATTTTCTCTTTCAACATCCTTACAAGGAGGGAGAGAGATTAGGAAAGAGCACAGATGTAAGGCCGTCTGAAGTGAGGGCATGAGCACAAGGCCCAGGTCTGTTCCTTCTAAGTTGTCCCATTAACCTCCTAACCTCCGAGCTTTAGTTTCCTCATCTGTAAAGGGAAAATAAGATTCTTCTGCACCATCGTGCCTACAGGATCATTGCAGGAGATTTGTTTCAATCAGTTTTCAATCTCAGCTCCTACTTACCCACGTATAGGACCATAGGGATGTCTCCAAATCTGGTAGCATTATGGAACCATCTCCTTCCCTTCATTCCTAAATGTTCTTCCTTGACTAATTTCATTCTGTGGCCACTATCTTCTTTGTCCCTTTTTTGGTGCTTGTTTGAGATTGACGTTTTAGTCAGACAGTGTGCTTGCCTTGTAATTCTGAGTTCACCCCTATGCGCCGTGATCCACATTGACCTTTGTGGACAACAAGCCTGGGGTGAGTCTTATCCCATTTCCACCCTCACCTCCAGATGAAGTTCCAGGACTAAGTTCCTACACTCACATCCTTTCCTCCAGAGGGATCATCTTTTACACATATTATCTGGTTTCACTTTGATGGGGTAAGCCCATCAAATATGTTTTAAAGAGCATGAATTCGATTTTAAATACAGTTTTGATGGCATTCTATAAATTGTTTCAGATATTTCTGTGTCATGACAGTAACTTTAGTTGAAATACCTATGTATGTCCTATCTTCAGGATGACTATAACTCATGAAAGTCTCTGACAGCAATAATGAAGATTTGGTAAACTCAGTTTAGTTTAATTGAGTTGTCACCTGTTTTTTCCATAAACTTAAGCAAGACATGTCAACAATCATCCCAATGGCATAGCGTTCCATTCAAGGTTATTGGGCTCCTCAATGGAGCATTCATTCTCTTGTTTGGGTGTTGGTAAGGTACTAGTTTGAGCATGCAGACTTGACAGCTGGTTTTGTCGCCACCCTGAGCAGGAAGCATGTGTGTATGGAGTAAAGAGCAGGCTGGACCTTTCCACCTCTGACAGTGGGGCTCGCTCTGTACTGTCACACTCAGCAGGACCAGATGATGCAGTAAACACTGGCTTCTCTGTCCTGTAAGCTCACAGTGGAGGGTGAGCCACTACCTGAGACCCCAGCCCTGTGTGGCCTTCTATACAAGCCCAGCAAATCATTCTCTAAATGGAAGAAGTAGGAATCTGTTAGTCGCATTTCCAAGGTCAAGGAAGGTCACTAGGCAGAGACACTGTGATCTTCAGCAAAGAAGGAGATCCAGAAAGAATGACAGGCTTTAGCTAAAAGAGTGTTTCCTCCTCCTCTCAACTCCTGCTTCCTACTTCTTATCCAGTTTTATCTCCTTCCTTCCTTCCTCTCTCTCTCTTTTTTCCCCTCTTTTCCCTTTGTTCTTTACTCTCCCTTTTTCTCTTCTCTTCCCTCCTTTCTTTGTTCCCTCTCTATTTTTCCAGAATTCCTTATGTAATACACGAATCAAGTGGATAAAGAGCCTTGGCTAACACAGATATGAAAGAAGCTAATTCTCTTCAATTTTCTACTCCTTGAAAGCTGGACGTGATAGGCAACTTCACAACACTGTTGTCCAGAGAGCAGGGAAGCATCATTTCTATCCAGTGATTGGGGAATCTCATCCCATAGTCAACTTGTGTGGATGGGGTGGACAGGGCTGTGTCTACTATTTTGCATCTGGCAAGATGGAAAGAAGGAAGGAAGGAGGCATGTACCATATAGCATGCAGTAGGTTTCCTACACTGCCTCAAATCTTTGTCACAAGTAGAAAGAAGTGCAGGCTCGGCGCCTGTGGCTCAATTGGCTAAGGCACCAGCCACGTACACCTAAGGTGGCAGGTTCGAATCCCCAGCCCGAGCCCGCCAAACAACAATGATGGCTGCAACCAAAAAATGGCCGGGCATTGTGGTGGGCGCCTGTGGTCCCAGCTACTTGGGAGGTGGAGGCATAAGACTCGCTTGA